>CM018698.1:8426007-8732095 GCA_009363875.1 Mikania micrantha
CTAGGGACATTACATGTATCAACAGTGGCTAAATTCTTGCCTAATCTTGGTCTAATCCTTCATGCAATTGATGATTTGGAGTCCCCTTTCATCTAACCACATCTAGGTAAGCTTTTTTTTTTGGGGTTTTGTTGAGATTTTCGTGGGTCTCCATGAGGGGTGTGGGTTTGATTGGTGAAATCAAAAATTGGGAGTTTATATGGTGTCATATGTTGATAATTATCAAGGATATCATCAAGGAACAACAATTTGTTCATTTTCATAGAGTTTGAATTAGTTGATAAAAATGGAGTTTTTCATGTTCATGAGGAAGATGAACTTGGAGTTGTAAATGGGTGTTGGATGATAGCTTAGATGATAACCTTATGATTCATAACATTTGAAATTGTATAACATTGGTGAATTGAGGTGAGTATTGACCTTGAATGATTGGAAACATAAATGGAGGATTTGTGGGGTTGGGGTGTAGTTGAATTGTGTAGGTGAAATTCCTGCACACAAGTTGTTTGATGAAATGTCAATAACTTGAATTTTCACCTAAGAATGGGTTTAAACGAATGGGTGAGGTCAATTGGTTCTATGATCATAAAAGATGAAAATTTTGTGATTAGGATGTCATTTGACTATGATCTAGGTGTAATTGGTGATAATGAGTCAATTGAATGTAATTTGACTAATTATAGTCAAATCTTGTATTGAACCTATTAGTTGTGATAATAGGAAACGATAGTGGGAGGAGATTTTGGTGGTGGATCACTTGTCGGGACAAGGTGATGGTGGTAAAAGCCAAGGATCAAGTGAAAGACCGGAAAAGGCCAAGTTGACTTTGGTGAAGGTCCTACGGGCTAAGGTGAGTAACCTACTCACTAATTATGCAACCATAAGTCATATTAGTGTTGGTATGGGGGCGTTTAAAGTTGACTAATTGGTGAATACTAGGTGTGTGTAGCATAAAAGCAATGTATGTAGAAAATGCATTGCTATGCTATAATTTGATGAATTGGTTTTGATTTGCTGTTTGGAGATTTAATTGGTGTATATTGGGTATATGGGTGTATATAGAATTGAATTGGTGTTCAACTTGGCAATATATCAGGAATATGCGTTGTTAAGTTAGTATATGTATATAATACCACATATAGTGGCTATTGGAGTGTTTGACTTAGTTGTTGGTCAAATGGTGATTAAATTGGAGTATATTAGTGTGTAGATATATGAAATTGGGGTTTAGTGTATAGTTGATTATATTTGTTGAAATGTATGTTTACTTGGTGTTGGTCAAAAACATACAATTATGTGGAATATGCATGTTGGGTGTTAGGTGTTTGTTTTAGTGCATGACTTATTGGTGTTTGGTGACCAATTGGTGCATGATTGGTGTGTGTGTGTGTGTATTTAGGGGTTATGGTGAACAATTGGTGTATAATTGATGTATGTATGAATTTGGGTGTTTGGTGATTAAATTGATGAATTGGTGTTTGTATGATTGGTGTTTGTCAATAATATGCAATATGTGTTACAGTTTCTTAGTTATTGCAAAAATTGTATGTTTATAAGGGGTGTGGTGAAATAAGAATGATTCACAATGTGTGTGGACTTCTTATTTGAAGTTTGACTAAAAATGGTCAAATAATTCACAATTGGTGTGGATTTGGAGTTGGGTCGAATCACAAGTGGTGTGATCTTTCCATGGTGAATCTATGGTGTTTAAGTAAATCACAAGTAGTGTGATTACTTACCTTTAGAATCCTTGGTGAAAAAGGATGTCTCAAGGAAGTTGTGTGAATCATAACTTAAATATTGGTGGTTGTAGAGTTTAACACTTTCGATGTGTTTTAAAGTGTTTTTAAATATGCATTTCATGTGTTGAATATGTTGAATTAATGTAACAAATGGAAATCCTTGGGGAAAAATGAAGTTCATTTGCTTTGGATGAAAATTTGTGTGTTAATGGGTTTAGGTGTAAATGACCCGTTTAACAAATCGTTTGGTGAATAACTTAATAATAACCCAAATTATGTTTTGGAACTTGGTATTTATGTTTCAAAGGTGTTATGGGATTTATTTGGGAGAAACGGAAGTGTTGGTACGATCCGGGGTGGTTACGGGAGTGTAAAACACGAAAAAAAAGTGATATTTGATATGTGCAGTGGGCATAAGCTATGCCCTGAGCATAGCCTATGGCTAAAGGGTTCTGTTTAAAATGACCATAGCCTACTGTCAGACCATAAGCTACGGTTGGAAGGTTCTGTTCAAAATAACCATAGACTACGGTCAGACCATAAGCTACGGCTGGGGGGTGTCCCAAAATCACTTGTTTTGGTCGTTTAATCGCGTTTTTGGATCTAATAATCTTCCGTTATGAACCAAATAGTATACATAGGTGTTCTCACTTAGCTCTAACGAACTAATGGTGATTCACATGTTGTGATTATGGGGTGATCTCACTTAGTTCTCATGAACTAACACTTGATTGTTTGGTGTGTCTTCAGGTTTTAAATAGATACGAATTAGAGACACGAGCTCGAGATTGGAAGAAATGGATCGAACTATTGTTTGTAAACATATGGTTTGGTATAAATTACATATGGGGTTTGTATGTAATGTTTTTATATTTTGTGAAAATAATAAATCATATGTTTTTGAAATTTGTAAGTGGTTAATATGTTTTGTAAACCAAACATAAATGAGAATTTTTATGGGACCTAACTCTGAGGGTGTTTTAAAACACGTGTCATACGTGTGGGGAAATTGGGCCTTACAAGTTGGCATCAGAGCTAATGGTTTGAGGGATTCAAGTGCGTCGCGAACACTTGAACTCAAATCGTTGTGCTTTTGATATGGGGAGTAATGTTCGATCCAAGATTTGATCACGAAGCCGGGGGTTTAAAATAACAAGTTTGTACTGTGTTTACCTTAGTTATATATGTTAAATGGTGATTGGTGTGAATTTTTTTTTATTAAGCCGAAATTCTTAGTTATAATATGGTAAGATGGAGTTAAGGTAACATTTGGTGATATGATTACCTTAATATTTTTTGTTGTGATTATTTTGTGTGAATAACATTCTTGATCATGATGTGGGTTGATGAAGTTATGGAAATGAGCATGGGATGATTGTATTATTATGCCTGGCCAATATAATATTACCATCATTACATGAACATGACTTTAACAGAGGCAACTCAAATCCGGTTATGGAATAGGAGGTAAGGGAGTAGTAACTTGTTTACTAATTGATCAAAGAATATATAAGTATGTTGTAGATACTTATAATGGTTTGTGAAATTGATGATTGTGGTATGTGATTTGGATCGTGAAAATTCTTGTAAGTCCACAGGTGTGTGGCATTGGGAGAATTCGTCTTCAGGTGAAAATTCTTGTAAGTCCACAGGTGTGTGGCATTGGGAGAATTCACTTTCGGGTGAAAATTCTTGTAAGTCCATAGGTGTGTGGCATTGGGAGAATTCACTTTCGGGTGAAAATTCTTGTAAGTCCACAAGTGTGTGGCATTGGGGGAGATCCACATTCATGTGGAAATACATGTAAGACCACAGGTGTGTGGCATTGGGTGAACCCACATTCGTGTGGAAATACATGTAAGACTACATGTGTGTGGCATTAGATGAACCCACATTCGTGTGGAAATACATATAGGACAACAGTTGAATGGCATTGGGGTTGGCGTATAATTCCACATTCATGTGGCATGAGGGGTAATTCACGTGTAGGTGGGAGCTAATTTTGGTGAGACTATAAAATTTGCGTGGTTTGATATGTTGGTAATGGTTTGTTGTATAAACCTTGCATAACTAAATTCCGATTTAGATGATCTACAGGTGGTGTAGACATTTATATATGAATGTGGTGTTAAAAGGTGTAGTTAATTTATTTAATACTAAGTGAAATTAGTATATTGATTGACAATAGGATAATGTATGTTATATTGAGCCATAAAGGCGTGTTTGGTGTTTGGTGTTTGGTGTGGTGTTAAAAACCGTGTGCAGTGCGGATTTGGTGGTCGTGAATTGAAGAACATATGTGTGATGACTTGTTGAAAATACGAGTCATATGTTGTTTGGTGTAAATAATGAAAGATAAGTATATTAGGATATGTGGATTATCCTTGGTTGAAATTGATTAAAAGGGAATGTTTTCTTTTTGATGTTAATGGTGTTGACACATAGTGTCGTTATGCAATGTCAAAGGTTTTGGCAAGAGTGTCGTAACTGAGGAGTGGCAACTACAAACATGCGATTGTATTAATTTGTGTGCTATTACATAATGTACAAGGGCATGTAATATCTGAGTAGTAGAGGTGTTTGTGATAATTATAAGTAAGAGGAGTTTGGATGCAAATGAACCAATAACCATATCTAGACTTGACTGTTAAGATGTTAACTTATGGTGGGTGGATTAATGTTGGTAATCACAGGTAGTGTGATTTCTTAAGGTGAGGATTTGGTGAAAAATGTGTTATTAGCGTGTTTAAATGATTAACAAGGAAGGGTGATTTGATGAGGATTCACATGTGGTGTGAACCTTATCAATGCTAAATGATGCTATCTGGTATTATTTGGTCATCGTTGGCAGGTTGACGAAAAGTGTTCATATCTTGTTACCCATGAATTCTAATCTGTTAAGAAGGAACACAAAACTGTTGTCGAGCATGACGTATCATCTTCACACTAATGGTCAAAGATAAAGAACCATTCAGGCGTGTGAGGATATGTTATGGGTGTGCATAGTTGGTGATTGGGGGTAGTTGTGATGACTATCTACCCTTAGAGGAGTTCTTGTTTAAGAACGGTTATCATTCCAGGTGTGGAATGATTATGTAAAAAATAATATACGGAGAAGATAGTATATTTCAGGAGTTGGAGAGAGGGTGGATAACAAGAACATGTAGGTAAGTAGTAGTAAATATGATACTAAATGAATGGATTTAATTCGAATTCAGCTAAAGGTGGTGCAATACCGTCAGAAATCGTATGCGGATAAACGGAGGAGGCCAATCGAATTTCAAGTGGGAGACTTTGTGTTGCTGAAGGTTTCCCCTTGGAAAGGTGTGATTCCTTGTCGAAAGCGGGGGAAACTTAGTCCACGTTTTATTGAACCGTTTAAGATTATAGCTCAGATTTGCGAGGTTGCCTATCAGTTAGAGCTACCGGAGGAGTTGACTGGGATTCACAATACAATCCACGTGTCTTATTTTCGAAAGTGCTTGGCAGGTAAATAGACTTATGAGCCATTGGAGGGTTTAGTGATTGAAGATAAACTCAATTATATTGAGAAACTAGTGACTATCTTTAATAGGAAAGTCAAGCAACTTTGGAATAAGATGATTAACCAAGCGATGGTGCAAAGGAAGAACAAGTGGGCTCCTGATGCTACGTGGGAGTCGAATGATGAAACGCGGAAAATTTTATCCTTTTCTTTTTGAAGTGTAACGAGGTTTCGGGGACGAAACCTTTGTAAGGAGGGGAGAATTTGTAACAACCTATTTTGGGGAATTATTATAAGTAAAATATTATTGTAGTATAAATTATGTTTTACTTTGATTGGTGGGTGTTTTAATAAATATTTGATTTAAAATATATCATATGGTGGGAGTTAACTAATTAAGCGAAGTTAATTATAACTAGTTAGAGTTAACCAGAAATTGAGGGACCAGAATTGACAATGGATGGAACTTGGATTAAACATAAGGGGTTGACTAGTCAAAATAAGGGAGAACCCCATTTGTTTTGCTATGTATGTCGACCAAAGGGGGGAGGAGGAGGAGAAATCAAGTTTTCTAGATTTGTGGCTAAATTATTGCCTAATCTTGGTCTAATCCTTCATGCAATTGATGATTTGGAGTCCCCTTGCATCTAACCACATCTAGGTAAGCTTTTTTTTTTTGGGGTTTTGTTGAGATTTTCGTGGGTCTCCATGAGGGGTGTGGGCTTGATTGGTGAAATCAAAAATTTGGAGTTTATATGGTGTCATATGTTGATAATCATCAAGTATATCATCTAGGTACAACAATTTGTTCATTTTCATAGAGTTTGATTTAGTTGATAAAAATGGAGTTTTTCATGTTCATGAGGAAGGTGAACTTGGAGTTGTAAATGGGTGTTGGATGATAGCTTAGATGATAACCTTATGATTCATAACATTTGAAATTGTATAACATTGGTGAATTGAGGTGAGTATTGACCTTGAATGATTGGAAACATAAATGGAGGATTTGTGGGGTTGGGGTGTAGTTGAATTGTGTAGGTGAAATTCCTGCACACAAGTTGTTTGATGAAATGTCAATAACTTGAATTTTCACCTAAGAATGGGTTTAAATGAATGGGTGAGGTCAATTGGTTCTATGATCATAAAAGATGAAAATTTTGTGATTAGGATGTCATTTGACTATGATCTAGGTGTAATTGGTGATAATGAGTCAATTTAATGTAATTTGACTAATTATAGTCAAATCTTGTATTGAACCTATTAGTTGTGATAATAGGAAACGATAGTGGGAGGAGATTTTGGTGGTGGATCACTTGTCGGGACAAGGTGATGGTGGTAAAAGCCAAGGATCAAGTCAAAGACCGGAAAAGGTCAAGTTGACTTTGGTGAGGATCCTACGGGCTAAGGTGAGTAACCTACTCACTAATTATGCAACCATAAGTCATATTAGTGTTGGTATGGGGGTGTTTAAAGTTGACTAATTGGTGTATACTAGGTGTGTGTAGCATAAAAGCAATGTATGTAGAAAATGCATTGCTATGCTAGAATTTGATGAATTGGTTTTGATTTGGTGTTAGGAGATTTAATTGGTGCATATTGGGTATATGGGTGTATATATAATTGAATTGGTGTTCAACTTGGCAATGTATGAGGAATATGTGTTGTTAAGTTAGTATCTGTATATAATATCACATATAGTGGCAATTGGAGTTTTTGACTTAGTTGTTTGTCAAATGTTGATTAAATTGGAGTATATTAGTGTGTAGATATATGAAATTGGGGTTTAGAGTATAGTTGATTATATGTGTTGAATTGTATGTTGACTTGGTGTTGGTCAAAAACATGCAATTATGTGGAATATGCATGTTGGGTGTTAGGTGTTTGTTTTAGTGCATGACTTATTGGTGTTTGGTGACCAATTGGTGCATGATTGGTGTGTGTGTGTGTGTGTATTTAGGGGTTATGGTTAGAGCTGGCAAGATGGGCGGGTTGGGTCGGGTTGAGTGACGGGTCAGGATGGGTTCGGGTCAGGATGGGTTCGGGTCAGGATGGGTCATTTTAGAAAAATGGTCAGTTTGGTTCGGGTCAGAACGGGTATTCTCAAAAAAGACACGGGTCGAAACGGGTCGGGTTAAAAAATGGCCCATCTTATAAAAAAAAATGTAAACAAAACAATAATAACCTGAAATACATTGATCGAGCATGTATGGACTATCTTTTCCCTACATAACAAAACTAATATTCTTGAAACTTCAACTCCATAATATTCTCAAAATTAATAATATCCTATATTATGAATTTCTTTTTCTGCAGCATTGATCCTAAACCTTCAGCTCCCTATCACAAAATAACCTCCAGCTTAATATTCACAAATGCATAACCTCCGGCTCAACGTTCTGTCTTATTAGCTCAATAGCTCATGATCCTGGTGGTCAATTGTGATTTGCTTCAAAAAAACCATTGTTTTTAAAATGAAAACAATATTAAAGGAATACAGAGGTATTTAAAATATATATCAAACATAAAATAACAAAAAATTACCTGTTTTAGATATGTCTTGCTGGGCCCATTCATCAATATTCAATAACCTGTTTATAGCATTTAAACTTACCGAAGTCATTGACAGCCTTTTTAGTTTAAAAGGATTTTCATGTCAGAGCTCAAAACATGAAATTAAGATCCTTAACATGAAAGATTAAAGGAAAACGAAATGCACCAAGAATATAAGAATAACAACCGTACCCGATAGATCACACACATAGCACAACTATTAGTAGGGTACGAGATACTCTAAAAGTTACTATTATTATAGGTTGGAATCAATGCTTCAATATCTTCTACAAGTTCATCCTCCATCTCGTTCTCATTTTCGTCTGAACAAGTAAAGAAAATGATTAAATGAAGGATGCATTGTTAATTTATTACTTACTAACATTATATATAAACAATTAAAAATGAAAGCACATAAAGTTGAATTTAATACCTTTCAAATCAAACAACCAATCACGAGTACATAGCAATGCCTCAACGTTTGATGATAGCAATGAAGTTCGATACTTACTTATAACATGGCCCCCAATGCTAAAAGATGACTCAGAAGCAACAGTGGTGATTGGAATGCTCAATATATCACGAGCCATTAGAGCGAGTTGTGGATACCTTCCTTGGTTATCCTTCCAATACTGTAAAATATCAAGTTCTTGTGATCGATTAAGCGCAGGTTCCTCCAAATACATTGTAAGTTGTGACTTTTCTCTCTCAACACTTCTGAATTGGCTTTCAAATCTCTCGAATCCATCCAACTCATCTAGTATATCAACATCAACATTTGAACTCTCAGCTATTGAAGACTGATGCATTCTCTCTGAACGAATATCATACTCGTTATATAACTTATGCATGCCATCAAAAATACTACTCAATTTTGCTTCACGTTGTTCCTTTGTAATGTTGAGTTTTGAAAAGCAGTACTCAACAAGTTTAATCTTGTACCGTGGATCTAGAATAATTGCGAAAGACAATACCATACTATAATTTTCCCAGTATTTGTCAAACTTGGTTTTCATGTCTTTTGCCAAGTCTTGTATAACACGATCCGCATTATGAATCTCTTCTTCAATACACAATTGAATTTTCCAAACTTGACGAAAATACAAGTTAGAAGTAGGATATGAGCTTCCAGAAAACAAATTCGTGATGTCATAAAATGGTTTTAATAATCGCTTGATTCTTTCCACCCTTGTCCACTCATCTTCTGAAGGAAAAGTCTTATAGTTGGAATCAACGAGAGCTAATCGAGCATAAGCTCGACGATAAGCCAATGCACAATCAAGCATAAGATACGTAGAATTCCATCTCGTTACAACATCTTGTCGCACATGTTTCCCACATTGTAAAGAAAGTTGTTGTATGCACTCTGCAAACTTACTTTTTCTTGCAGCACTTCCTCTAACATACTTTACCGACTCTCGAACCTTCTCGATTGCTCCTTCAATTGTTTTCAATACGGCTTGAACAATGAGATTTAACACATGTGCAGAACAACGCACATGAGTAAAATCTCCATCACAAACTAAACCGTCATTCAATAGCAAATGACTTTTTAAACTATCTACTAAAACATCATTATACTTGGCATTATCTAGTGTGATAGTAAAAACTTTTTTCTCAATGCCCCAATCTGCTAAAAAATTGATCAAGTGCTCTGCTAAAATGGATCCACTATGTGGAGGTGGTATAACTCTAAAGTTTAGCACTTTTTTTCTTAAAACCCAATCATCATCAACATAGTGAGCCGTCAATGCCATAAACCCATCTGTTGTAATTGAACTCCATAAATCGGTAGTCAAACAAATTTTGCTAGTTACGTTGTGTAGTGCATCTTTCAGAACTGTTTTCTCCCGATCATATAACCGTAAGACATCCGACTTTGCTGTGTTTCTCGTAATGAAATTCACATCATTATGTAAAAACTTATGCAATTCTCTTGTTCCCTCATGTTCAACATAACTAAAAGGGTAGTTATGTTTAATTATAGACATTGCTAGTTTCTCCCTATACATTGCTTGATTTAAAGGAGCACGTTTTTTTGGTGGGCCAGGTTCATCAAGGTCAAAACACTTCGGAATATGCCGTTTCAAATTAGACGTTCCTGCCTTTGGATTGGCACTATACACTTTTCCACAAGCGTTACAACTTGCCTTTCTAACCCCATCAGGTCCAACTGGTAACTTATCAAAATAATCCCAAACCTTGGAATGTTGTCGACTTGAACTAAAAGAACTGACTTCATCCTCAAACTCAGTATTATTTGACATATTTAGAAAATATTCTGCTCACACTACGAAAAAAACTAAAACTTAATAGCTGCATGATATCAAAATAAATATAACAAAAAACATTTAAATGGAAGGTAAAATGTATGTATGGGTACTTGGGTAGCCAAGAATGTAAATGCACTTAAACAAAAACATATAAAACAAGCCACCCATAAGCCAAAAGCTTCCACCCACCAAAAAAACATGAAGACAGCAGCTAATTTATTCACAAAAACATTTCAACAAACACTTGGTGAGCATTAGAGTAAAACAAATGTGAAGAAGATCCTACAGGTTGAAAAGCATAACACTAAGCAAGATGACTGATGAAACAATGAAAGCATCGACTTATCATAACCCTAAAATCACAATCTTTGAAGTTGCAAACACAATTGATTCATTCAGGTATCAAAAAATGAAAATAGATAAACATAAATAAATACATACATACATGGTTCTCATTGAGGATTGTGTAGTGAGCCTAGAAAGCATAAAAAATGAAAATAGATAAACATAAATAAACACATACATACATGGTTGCAATCCTCAATGCACACGTTACAACCCTTTGTTGATTTTGAAACAAACGGACCAAATTTACGAGAACAATCTAATCGAAGAAAACAGCCTAATTGAAGTTCCGGCTGCTGGTCCAAACTTATAATCGAATTTCAGTACCTATTTACCTGAGATGTGAGCCGCTCTGTGGCTGAATGACGAGAAACGACCGACCGAAGATGACCCTGCGAGTGGATTCGTGAGCTAATCGCAGTGCGTAGATGAGCTAATCGTGATCAATCGATGAGAAATATCGAAGCTAATAGTGAATTCGTGACATCAAGAGCAGGAATCAAAGCTAATCGTATGCGTATTTTTCAGTTGCCCAGATGGATGATGGGTGTGTAAGAGACTAAGAGTGTATGTCCATCCTGACCCGTTCTTTTATATTTCAACTTTTATTTTTACCCATTCTAACCCTTTGCTAAAACTAATTAACCCATAATAGACCATATCCATAAATATAATATCCATTTCAGCCCAACTTAATATACATGGGCTAAGTTTGCCAGCTATAGTTATGGTGATCAATTGGTGTATAATTGATGTATGTATGAATTTGGGTGTTTGGTGATTAAATTGGTGAATTGGTGTTTGTATGATTGGTGTTTGACAATAATATGCAATATGCGTTACAGTTGCTTAGTTATTGCAAAAATTGTATGTTTATAAGGGGTGTGGTGAAATAAGAATGATTCACAAGGTGTGTGGACTTCTTATTTGAAGTTTGACTAAAAATGGTCAAACAATTCACAATTGGTGTGAATTTGGAGTTGGGTTGAATCACAAGTGGTGTGATCTTTCCATGGTGAATCTGTGGTGTTTAAGTAAATCACAAGTAGTGTGATTGCTTACCTTGAGAATCCTTGGTGAAAAAGGATGTCTCAAGGAAGTTGTGTGAATCATAACTTAAATATTGGTGGTTGTAGAGTTTAACACTTTCGATGTGTTTTAAAGTGTTTTTAAATATGCATTTCATGTGTTGAATATGTTGAATTAATGTAACAAATGGAAATCCTTGGGGAAAAAGGAAGTTCATTTGCTTTGGTTGAAAATTTGTGTGTTAATGGGTTTAGGTGTAAATGACCCGTTTAACAAATCGTTTGGTGAATAACTTAATTATAACCCAATTATGTTTTGGAACTTGGTATTTATGTTTCAAGGTGTTATGGGATTTATTTGGGAGAAACGAAAGTGATGGTACGATCCGGGGTGGTTACGGGAGTGTAAAATACGAAAAAAAGGTGATATTTGGTATGTGCAGTGGGCATAAGCTATGTCCTGAGCATAGCCTATGGCTGAAGGGTTCTGTTTAAAATGACCATAGCCTACGGTCAGACCATAAGCTACGGTTGGAAGGTTCTGTTCAAAATAACCATAGCCTACGGTCAGACCATAAGCTACGGCTGGGGGGTGTCCCAAAATCACTTGTTTTGGTCGTTTAATCGCGTTTTTGGATCTAATAATCTTCCGTTATGAACCAAATAGTATACTTAGGTGTTCTCACTTAGTTCTAACGAACTAATGGTGATTCACATGTTGTGATTATGGGGTGATCTCACTTAGTTCTCATGAACTAACACTTGATTGTTTGGTGTGTCTTCAGGTTTTAAATAGATACGAATTAGAGACACGAGCTCGAGATTGGAAGAAATGGATCGAACTATCGTTTGTAAACATATGGTTTGGTGTAAATTACATATGGGGTTTGTATGTAATGTTTTTATATTTTGTGAAAATAATAAATCATATGTTTTTGAAATTTGTAAGTGGTTAATATGTTTTGTAAACCAAACATAAATGAGAATTTTTCTGGGACCTAACTCTGAGGGTGTTTTAAAACACGTGTCATACGTGTGGGGAAATTGGGCCTTACAGGATTATGGTTCATGCTAAGATTCAATTAAATTCTTAAGAGCTTTTGTAGTGATTACCAAAATATGAAAGTGAAACGATTGTCTCGGTTAAAATGATTATTTTGGAACACCTTGGACACTAATGATCTTGTTCATGTAGGGTTTGGGTAGTCTTATCTAATTGAGATGAGAAGTAGATTTGATCATTGATATCTTGTTTATAGATCATTTTGATGCAGGTTTGTTGTCTATTGTTTATGGTTAGTTCTTGGTCCAACTCTAGTTTCCCTATTCGGTGTACAGTAACTGTTTATATATACAGTATAACACAGCCAAACCACCACACTACCAGTATCTTGAATGTGTAACTAATACCTTGTAAAAGAGATATACTTAGACTCACCTATTGTCAATATGGATTGAATATCGTATCATTTTCCAAAGTTATTTATAGGAAATTTTGATATTGTGGTTAGTAAGTGTTTGAAATTTAGAGCCATATGTTGAGCACGAGTGCTACAAAAAGCTATTGTCTAGTACACTATGCTTGGAATTAGAAACAACTAATTAGAGTCTCAATCATTGATACTAGGGTTTATGAATTACGGTTATCTAGGAATTCGTAAGTGATTTGTTTCTTCAAGAGTGATGGACACATGCACTCACAAATTAATGTCAATTTCTTAATGGTGAAACTATCCTATGGAACTAGAAGTTTGGTGAATAATGTGAACTATGAATGTCTAGATATTGCCGGCATATGTCGAACAATTCAAAGGTTGTTTGTCCTTCCTACATGAAAACCGAAGGTAGCTAATTTTTAAGGTGCGAACCAATAGCACAAGTACATACTTGAAATATTGTTAAATGGATCTTAGGAAGTTGATTTTTTGAGTGAACATTCGTTTGTGTTAGTGCTATTGCAAAAGGTCTTTAGTGTACTATGTTTGTGGATGTCTGGTTGTCCAAAACCGATTTTCTCCTTGCGTTACTGGTCTTATGGGATGCATGATTCTAATAGAAATATGTACCTAGGGGCAGTGTTGTAAAAATCAGCACAGGCGGCCGCTAGGTGCTAGGCGCCCATCTACTCTCTTGATTTTGGCCTAGACGATGCCTAGGCGGGACCTAGTCGGCCTAGGCGGCATAGTCGTATTTTTATTTTATTTTTACTTTTTTTTGACTTTTTTCTGGTAAAAGACAAATTACATGATTATTTAGACATTTTTCTCAACCAAAAATCCTTAATATGTCTCTAAAACATCGAATCCAGCTACTTAACATCGAAATCCATTTCTAAACTTTGAACTCACTGTTTAAGTTTGAATTTTAAAGTACTTGATTTAGTATATTTAAGCTTATTTTTTAAATTATTTGAACTATTATATTAAATTATTGTTATTAAATTGTGTATATAATATATATTTGTAAAATTACATATAAAAATTTCAATCCGCCTAGTGTCGATTAATTCTTAGGCGGTATCTCGCCGCCCAACTAGCGACTTCTACAAGCATGCCTAGGGCCATTTAAGATTTATTATGATTGGAATATGTAGACGCAAAAGTGAAGGTCAATGAATCGTGAAGTTGACTTGGGTTGCATTACTGTGAGGCTAAGAGTTCAGTCATGTTTCCAATAAAATATAATTCGAGTTATTTCTTTGCATTGATATACATTAGGATTCTTTTCAAATTAAATACTCTAAGTTGAATTTGACATTTTCAAGTTCTACAGGCTTTGTACAGTTGATTTATAAGATATTTTCTTATGAACAAAAGAATATGCTTTTGAGAGTTTTATAATAGCGTTCATGAACAAAGAGAATTGATTACTATAGACAACATAAGATCCAAGGTTACATTGAAAACTTTATTTATCAAGCATTGAAATTTTATTGAATAGAGAAAAAGTATAAGGAATGTATAATGATCATTAAGAGGAAGGTCACAAGTATTTTAAGTCATGGGATTATGTATGATAAATTGATAAATTGAGGAAAGATCAAGATGTTTCAAAATTTAACCATAATGGTCACATCAATTTGTGTGGTGGTGTTACAAATATTGTCAAAAATTTTGGTGTGCAATGGATTTGTAAATAGTTGAAAAGATTTTTCTTACATTCATTAAGAAGTTCGTCAAATCCAGGTTTTTCTAGTTTCTTCGTGATAATGAGGGTTTTACATGATGATTTGATTGCAGAGTTGTACGGTTTGAGATAGAACCTAGATTTGTGACTAGAGAGGACAAAGTTTAAAATGGGTTTGTCTCCATAGAATAAGGTGACACCTTGATTCATAACTATATTTCGTATTTAATTCGCATTCTAAAGTGAAAGAGGTTATAATGTGTTTTTAAGTGCATTTCGAATGTCAATTTTTTGACCTTATTCGAATTAAGAATTTCTACTAGTTATTGCCATCTGTTTTAATAATATATTTTTTTAGGATTCACATTTAATGTAAACTAGGTTTACTCCGCCCGCGCGTTGCGGCGGGTTGACACAGTATACTTTTGATAATGGGTATTATATTTCATTTGCAGAAACATAAGTTACATAGGAAAAATCAAATTTTTCATCACGAACCAAATCCTAACCTTCAAGGAAGTGTTGTAGTGGTTAAAGTATAGGAGAGACAACCTAGAGATCTCAAGTTCAATTCCTACTTAGAGCAATTTTCTTTGTAGGTCACCAAACCGGTTGCTTACAGCTGTGCGTTACCTATTCCTCTCGTTTAGTCGGGTATTGAGAGGAGTCGGGGGTTTACCACACAAGTGAGTTCATATGGCTATCAAAAAAACCTAAACCCTAAACTAAAAAAACCTAAATCTTTAAGTAAATCTCTCAAATTTAATAAAAGTCAAATCTTTAAGCAAATATATCAAATTCAATACACTCATTACTGCATATTACTATTTATTTACTATGCAATATATATATTATTTAATATTATATTAAATTTACTATTCAATATAATATGCATATATTTACTATTCTTTCATGCATTTTAATATATAATAGGTTTTTCCCTGACGCGTGTTGCGGCTGGTTATCACAATATAATCCTGATAATGATTATTATATATCATTGGCAAAAGCATAAGTTACATAGCAAAATTAAATCTTTTATCACGAACTCTATGCTAATTTCTCATTAAAAAATAAAATTATACAAAATCCATAAAAATATTTTACGAAAATAGTAGGAAAAATTATTCACAAAATCGTTCTCACAGGCAACCAATTGGTTGCAGTAAAAAATTAAAATTTCTAAACAAACATCGATTTTTATGAGAACAAATAAATCACCGTTATCGCCTACAAACACCGCTGAAACCCTAAAAAAACCACGTTTTTTCACTATAGTATTCATACTCTTAATAATATACACACACACATGTGTATCTTATATTGAAATAAATTACTATTTGAATATAATATAATTATATATACTATTCAATATGATTGTTTTTTAATCTATATTTATTAATATTAATTGCTATTATATATGCACCCAAAATACTAATTTAATTTCCCTTATATGATCACTTTGGTTCTTCTGATTATTCTACCAAGTCCATTGGATTTGATTTAAAAGAGTTATATATGCCTAACCACATTTAAAAGAGCTAGTTATAGTCTTATGTTACCAATTGTAGTTATACAAACAATGTGTAGCATATAACCATATAATCATGTTGTCATAATGTGAATTAGTTATCAAACCAGATAATCAATAATTATAAACGTTGAATTCAAACAAGTGTTGCAAGTTGTGAAGGTACACACAAGTGTATAGACTAGTTTTGTAGCAGAGAACTTGTTAATATAAATGTTAGTGTAATGCGATCCTATAATTCTAAGCCTAAGCACGAACCGATAGTAAGTGCAAACCTCCGAGCCTAAAATCTCTCCTTTCGTGGTGGAGAAAGCTAAGAACCTCAGCTCAATCATCGGATCCTTAGTAGTGGATCAACCAAAGTAGGGAAATGTCATCTAATAAAAAGTTTCCGTTTTCATCGGTCATAAAATTCTGCGTTCACTCAATCTACGCAGAGTGAATCATCCGCGCTCATCAAGCCAACTTTGCTCTTTGGGTGGTGAAAGAGCGCTTGAAGCAGACAGACCGCATCAAACCTAACTCTCGGCAATACTAATCAGACTATTCGATGGATGTGGTTGTATCTTCGGTAGACAACATGGGCTTTTAGCATCAGATAGTTAGCATGGCTCTTTAGCCTTTCTTTTCTCTTCCCTACAATAATCCAATTGTAAAGAGTATTTCGTAGTCTAGATGTCTCTGCTAGCGGATGCATCCTCTTTTTCTATCTTGATCACATTTTTGAAAGAAGACATTGGCTTGAATTCAGGAGAGGCCGACATGAAGAAATGTCCTGGTGTGTCGAAAAAACGACAATTGCTAGGTGATCATTGAACTGATAATCTTAGTCATTGTTGTTTCTTTATTGTTGTCCGATTCTATGAAATCCTTTAACCGCTTGTAGGAGTAACTCCAGAGATATTTTCATATCAATGAAACATAACTTTTCAAATAAATGTTATGTATTGATGTGTCGCACCTCGGCCCTCCCGTCCCGGACGAGGGTGCGACGGCTGGATGATCTGGCAGGATCACAGTCTCCGATCACACAACTTGTGAGAATTATATGTCTGGTTACGTACGTATATCCAATAACAAGGATAAAGCAGTTTAGTAAATTCAGAGTTGCGAAAGTATAGCATAAGTTCTCAAAACAGATTAACATTCATAATTTGCGGAAACGTTAACTAAAACAGTTTTCAAAAACATTTCAGAGTAGTAGTGCGGAAGCAATTTAAGTAATCATTATTATAAAGCAAGTCAAATGTTTAAATGTTCTCAAAATGTCCTAAGACACTAAAGCTGATGCATGGACTCCATCCAGTATCCTATCCTTGAGTGCGCGCCTTAGTTACCTGACAAAACATTCGAATAAAAGGGTCAACACAAAGGTTGGTGAGAGCACAGGTTTTTCATAAGTAGTAAACATCCAATGTTTAAAGTAAGAGTTTGTGATTTACATATCATTACAATGCAGTATCGATTGATAGCTAGTCAATACAGTTATACTATATGCGGGGTCGTACCGAAGCTGACAGTTGTCCCTCCCGGCATGTTCATCACAAGACAATGGTAAAGTGTTGGTCAATATTGCACCCATTCCGACCTCCAGTCGGGTTGGCCTCCCAGGCGCAATGGGTGGTGCTTGTCAGGCCCAAACAGTACTATTCAAGATTACCATGCTAGGCGCTACGCGCTACTAACGGTCCGTGGAGTATCGCGAGGAGTTTTAGTTTTGATTTGGTCCACACATATACATATAGTGATAAAGCATGTCCATATGTAAATATAATGATTTTTTTGTTCAAAACAGTTGTAATGTAGTGTTTTCTCCCCCAAAGGTTAGAAAAGTAAAAAGGGGCCGTGAACTCACCTGATAGTGCAGTTTCCGGTTTTCGTGTGCTCGCTACTTGCGAGTGCTAGCAGTCCTGGTAGTATGCACCTATAACCATGTAGGTGTAAGCATGTGTTTTGTGGCGTGTTGTATCCCATACAACTCCAAGTGTCGGTGTGCTCAACCGAGTGTGTGTGTCGACTAATGAGACTCGACGAATCGTTGGTGACACGTTTGTTGTCTTATGACCGTCCAATGTGTCATAAGTACAAGTAAGACACTTACATGCATCCTATGACTTTAATCGTACAACGTTCACATAAGTGAAGTGTAAGAATTGTAAAAGTTACTACTTTTGGAAAGTTTCCATTTTAGGAATGTGTAGTTATGAAATTACATTTCGTAAAGTCAATACCTTTAATATATTTACAAAAACACTTTTAAACACTTAAAACATATTGTTTGCGCATAAATCACTATTTATGGCGTTTGCCCCAAATAAAGTTTCCTTATTTGGAAAATATTTGTTTAAATATCCGTTTTCAAAAATCAAAGTTTCCAATATGCTTAGAAATCATTTTTAAGCATATTCCAACACTAAAAGTTCACGAAAACATATTAAAACATCAAAAGCCCTCTTTTGATTTATAAAAGTTTCCATAAATAGTAAGTTTATACAAAATCGTGTTTTCGACAAAATCAAATATCCAAATGTGTTTCTAAACACTCCAATATACATTTAACAACATCTAGACATGTCTAACATGTCTAGATCATCACAAATCCATGACTTGCAGCATAAAAGTTTCCTTTTATCGCAAGTGTACTAAAATCATCACCAAATCAACCAATAACTCAACAAACTTAAATCTAACATTTTTAGACTTTAAAATCAGTAGATCTAACTCATCTAATACACAAAATCACCAACAAATTCAAGCACAATAATTATATGGAGTTGCACGTGGGTTTTTAGCCCTTGCATGTACGATCCAACAACTATTAAAATATAAAACTACCTTAGATGCTCCTTGATGATAAGATTGAAGATGATTCGGGGCTACAAGTGACTGAGGAGGGTTTCCTTGCTTGTTGATGGCCTCCTAGAAATCCCTTTGAGCTTCAATGGCTTCAAATCACTCCAAGGTTGCAAGAAAGAGCTTCAAGGATGTTAGCAGGGGTCTTGGGTGCTGGTTTCAGAGAGATTTGGTCGAGATGTGGTGAATAAACTCGGAGAAATGGAAAGGAAACCGAGTGAAATGAGTTGGGATTGAATTTATAAAAATTTTGATCTGCATGGCCTTCGCGGAAGGCGTACCGCGAAGGCCGATCAAAAATCATCTTCGTGTATCGCGATGGGATTCGGGAGTCCCGACTGCCGGTTTTTTTCGCGTACCGCAAAGCCTTTCGCCATTGGTTCCTCGCGTATCGTGACGGGTTCATTTACTTGTTTTTCGATTTTGATGATTCGATTTCGCTCGTGCTCAATTCCTAACGTTTATCCTAAACATCTAATGCATGTTTAGCACATAATACAATAGTAACATATAGGTTTAGTTGATCACCAACGTTCGTGAGACTCGTGTGTGCGTTTTGATAATTCCTCTAATTATCTTCGATAGTTTGTGTTCGTGCTTTACGAAGTATTTGCGCACTTGATTAATCCTAATATACCTGATACTGTCCCTTGGCCCGTACGTCCTGACACAAGGCTAGATTTCTAGCTCTTCCAGAGTGGTATCTCACTGATGGCTCGGACCCCCCCGGAAGGAGGCCTTTTTCGCCGTCCACCTAAGCTGCGCTGGCCTAGATTAACCTAAGTTAAATGAAGTCTCTATCGCTCTACTTAAAAATCAAATATGAAAATTCATACACCTTAAAGTTCATAGGACGAAAAGAGATTTTTTTGAGGCCCTGATACTCAGCCTAGCATTGAATAGACTGGGTATTCACCTTATCAATATAACAAATCAATGATAGGGTCTGTTTTGCACCTAACTGGGCACCTAAATCGGACCGAACCCTGTCAGGCTATTGTTCTCTTCTTCCCTCAAAGTTATGGAGTAAGACATCGATTTCTAAATAAGATCAATTTTTTTTATTGCAAGATGCACTCCCCTGAAAAACATCGGCGTGCGTGTAAACGAGGTGCTCTACCAACTGAGCTACAGCCCTTAGTGCTTGTAATACATATTTTATTATGTAGATAATCTCTTGTCAAGATGAATATTCTCAAGATGATTATTCCATGATCCAAGATCATATTGATCGGTATTGCTTCTAAGTAATATGATATTTATAATCCATCGACGGGAGGAGTCCCTTTTGGTTTTCTTTGTGAAGATAAATGACCTACTTAACTCAGCGGTTAGAGTATTGCTTTCATAACTCTTATGTTTTTGATTCTGGACCGCGCGAGTTATTTGTTTCTATCTCCATTTTTCTACCTGTAATAAGTATTGGTATGTACCCCGATTTTGTTCTTTCACTATCAGTTGACAAGGTTGAAGGCATTCTATCTAATTATTTTTATAGATAGTTAAAAAAACTCCTATTATTTTTAATAGTTGGTTGGCTAATGGAAAAAAAAAGAAGGATTTTTATTCTCTTCAATTTTAAATAAAGTCAAAACAAAATATGAATTTTAATTTTTACCCAATATACTTGGTCTTTGCGAGAACCGCGTGAATCACTATACTAGTTGATTCACATGGTTCTCGCCGATTGAGACAAGTTGTTTTATATACACCTATTGCATTTGTATTCTTAAGAACTTTTTTTGAATTTAACTAGAGGTCCCCGAACTATTGTTTTGTGTTTGCCACACTTGGTTTCCAAAACTGTCACACCCCAACCCGAGGGGATTAGGGCATAACGATTGATTTCAAATCATTTAACTAACTTTGCGGAAGCATAGTTTAAATAATTCATAGCCCAAAGCAAACTAAAGCAAATAAAGTCTCAAACACACTACAATTGTCTAAATTGCCACGTAGGGCCCAATAAAACATAATTCAATAACATAAATTGTTTTTCAATTAACTCCATTCTAAAGCCACACTACTCCTCTAGAAGCTCATCCGGTTCTCCTACTCTTACCAATTCAACTTGAAAGACATGCTAAAATACGTCAACTAAATAGTTGGTGAGAACATGAGTTTAATAATATGACACAATAGTAACAGTAAGTATAACATGTGATAATTCAATAACAATACAACCAACCTTGCTCCATGCTCGGGCGTTTGCCTCATACAATGTTAGCCCACAACATGGTCAATTCCAATTTAACTTCCCATTCCGAGACCCGTTCCTGCTCTCGGTCATACATGTATCATAAAGAATATATGCCACAACGGTTGACATTAACCTCAGTGGGGTTTCAACCTTACTTTTACAAGGCCACCCTTTCGGGCCACTGTGCGTGGGGGATTACCCAAGTAGTACTACCCATATACTCACCGGCTCTCCTTATGAGTTAACGGTTGTAAATTATGTTTAATGTCTAGGGGAAGCAATTTTATTTGAAACGGACGTTCATTATCACATAAATAAAAGTTAAGTAAACAGTTTATGGAGCATGCTTTCAGTATCCCAAAACAGTAAAAGAAAAGGGATCACATGAACTCACCTGCAACTGATGTTTGGTTATCTGTCGATTGAAGGGATTGTTGGTAAATCTTGATTGGTTCACTTGCCTAGTGTATGTTTAGATTTTAGTAAATATTCATGCCATAAATATTGATGTGATATTGTTTCTCATTTAACCTAATTTTCAAGTATTCAAAATCTTTCGTGTTTAACAATTACACATGGATATAGGTTTACATATTTATATGTTTTCCCCCATTACTTATTATCAGTAAAGGGTCTGGGTAAATTTTTATTTACTCATTCCCTATTATTTTTATATTAACCACTTGTATCAAAAATTGTTTTTATATGTTTAAAATCCTCAAAAATTCCCAGATAATGATTCTGATCACTAAAAATTCCAAGATATTTTATAGTCTCATACTGGTGTTATTTAACTGCTGTAAAATTTTCAGAATTTTTAAAGCTCGTTTACTATTTTAAACAGTTTTAAAAATTTTAAATACCATTACTATTATAATAAATATTTCCCGATATGTAAAAATTACTAAACTTTTTATACAGTAAAAAAATCATGTTCTTAGGCTACTGTATGGATTTCAGGATTTTAGGACGTAGTTTACTATATAAAATGATTTTTGCACTATCTAATATATTAAATAACAAATAAATAATTAACAGACACTAAAAATTACCATATTTTTACTGAGACCTCTCAGTATTATTAGAATACTGGGAAAAATATTTACTTCATATTTCGGACAGTAACAAATTTAATTTGTATTTTTAGCCTTTACAAACGTTTTAAATGGAAAATAATTAGTTTAAACTGTAAATTTTTAGTTTCAATATTTTTCCCAGGCCTTCTAACTATATTCATACCGACATAAATTGTACTTAGGATTTTTATCACTCAGGAGCTATTTTTAATGATTTTATCAAGATTTATAGAGATTTTAGTAAATCTATAACTTATTTTAGACATAACAATAAATACTCAAACTTTTTGAGTGTCATCCTAACATTATTATGAGCCTATTATAGTTATACATTCTGTCCAGAAAGTGGTTAACATAATTTTTGATATTTTACATAATTCTAAGCCTTAGAAATTTGGTTTTTGAGCAAAATTTCCTATATAACGTATCTATCATCAAAACCCAATCTTTTTTATACAATATTCCCAACAATAACATCACATCTAGACCTGCTCAAAATTTCGTGACATAAGCTTTAGCATTTTAAGGTTGTATTTTCCATTTTTAACATACATGCATGCACATATAACTATTTGTTAAGGGGTGTGGTTCTTACTCTTGAGCTTAACACTTGTGTTCAACGTTTCCAAGATGGTTGTGGGCTGTTAAGACATGTAGGAAGCATAGAATAGATTTAGAGTATATTGAAGTTACAAAATGAAAGTTATGAGTATCCAAACTCAAGAAATTACACATGCAAGGCTTGCATGTGTATGGATCGTTCTAGGTACTCATCCCCCATGGTTTTGGGTGTTTTAGATAGGAATAAAATTGATTCTAAGAATGTGTAAGGATCATTGTAACAAAAATCATGGTTTTTGGCTTAGAAAAGTCGAATTTTCGCACATGCATGTGCATGCATGTGTGTTTTTCGTATATGTGAGTGATAACCCATGTTTGTATGGTTTAGAAAAGAGTTAAAATGGTGTTTAGGGCTGTCGTGGGTTGTGTGAAAGGAGGAGTAGATAGAACGAGATTTTTAAGCTTTTAGAGACTTTTTAACTAACCTTATTGTCAACCTACTTCTTGAACTTGTGATGTTCCCTTTGCTTGGCCTTCTAATCGTCGAGACTTAGTGGAAAGGGGCTGGAACTGAGTAGAGCATTAGAGAGGAGAGTAGAGAGAATGTTTTCTTGTGTTTGTGATATTCAAATGAGGAGTGTGTAGACGTGTGTGGGTTTGGCCGAATAAAGGGGAGAGGAGAGAGAGAGGAGAGGGGATCGGTCAAGTTCAAGGAAAAATGAAGGAGAAGGATTGGGGGTCGGTTTTTGGGGTAGAGAGGAAGAGTGGATTGGGTGAAAGGGGTGGTGAAGAAATGGGAGAGTGTGAAGTCTTGTTTTCTAGTGTTTGTAGTGTGTGTGTATATGTGTCGAATATATGCATATATGTATAAGAGTGTGTGTGTGTCGAGAATAGAGAGAAGTATATGTGTATGGAAAAGAGTAGGGGTTGTTTTTATTGGTGGTGATAGGAGGTGTGATAAGATTGTTTGAAAATTTATATATGTGTAACCGTGTGTGTGTGTATATACTATGTATTTTATATAATTTCTTGTGTGTGTCACGCATGCATGTGTATATATATATAGTTATGGATCGTGAATATATATATATATATATATGTAATATAAAGAGTGTTGTTTAAATGATGTTGTCATGCATACATAATATGATTTTTATTAAATTAAGTGTGCACTCATATTTATATATGAATATACATGTATATCCATGGTTTCATTTTTGTTGTGTTATAGGGTAAGGTCTTATAATACCTTGTAAATGTTTCACCCATTTGGGTTGTCATAATTATTTGTAAGGGTACAAAATTTCTTGTAACACTTGGATTATTAAATAAAATAATATACTATACATGCTTCTAATCTTTATGGCATATGAACTTTATTGTATTCAACAAATGACATAATTTCTCTACTTAATGTTTCTAACAAGTGTGTTTATCTAAACAACATGCGTCGTAATTTAAAGTTTTGATGTAAACCTGATTTGCGTGTTGTCACAGTCTCCCCTGCTTGTAGAAATTTCGTCCTCGAAATTTGATTGGTCGTAGTCAACTTATAGCTTGAAATAGTTGAGGGTACTTCTTACGCATCTCTGATTCTTTTTCCCAAGTAAATTCAGGCCCTCGTTTGGAATCCCAACGTACTTTCACAATCGGTATCTTACTACGTCTCAGCTTCTTGATCTGTCTGTCCATGATTTCTACAGGTTCCTCCATGAATTGTAATTGTTTATTGAGCTTTGTCTCTTTGTAAGGTATGATCAAACTTTCGTCCACTAAACATTTCTTGAGGTTTGACACATGGAACACGTCATGTATCCCTTCTAATTCCAATGGAAGTTCTAGCTGATAGGCTACAAGTCCCACTCTCGCTACAATTTTGAAGGGTCCAATATGCCGGGGGTTCAACTTCCCATGTTTGCCAAAGCGTACCGTACCCTTCCATGGTGATATCTTTAGCATGACTTTATCTCCTACACTGAACTCCAACGGCCTCCCTCTCTTATCTGCATAACTCTTCTGTCGGTCTTGAGCAGCCTTCATCCTTTCCTTGATTTTATGAATCTTATCAGCAGTTTCTTGCACAATCTCAGGCCCTGTTAATTTGTTCTCACCTATTTCATTCCAACACAGCGGTGATCTACACTTTCTCCCATATAATGCTTCAAACGGTGCGGCTTGAATACTAGTATGGTAGCTGTTATTATAGGAGAATTCAACCAATGGCAAGTGGGTGTCCCAGCTTCCTCCAAAATCTATTACACACGCTCTCAACATGTCTTCTAATGTCTGGATGTGACACTCCAATTCTTATAACAAAACGTTTAACATAATTGCGGAATTTACAAAGTTTAGGTCCCAGATTCACGGGTTTTAAAACCCTCACAATTCAACTAAATTCATTTAACACTTTAACATGACTAACTAGACTTGTTCATCATTTACAAAACATGTCAAATACGTTAAAAGTGTAGTTTTAAACTTTACAATCCATTTACTTAATCTTTACAAAAAGCATGGTTCGATCCTTTTAACCGTCTGATCGTTCTGAGTCGTAGCCGAGTCTACCTTTGACCTGAAACAACCACAAACAATCAAGTGTTAGTCCAAAATGACTAAGTGAGTTAACCCCTTAACCTCCCCGTGCTTAACCGAATTAATCGGAAGCAAAAATCAAAAAAATTCATTCTGGGCGTATGGTACGCCCACCGTACCCGTATCCCAAATTCCAGCGTTGACAGAAAGTTCTGGGCGTAGTGTATGATTCTGGGCGTATGATACGCCCAATCTGGGCGTATGGTACGCCCACTGCAGGTCTGCAGCTCCAATTTTCGCGTTTTCACTTCCAGATTCGATCCGGATCATTCCCGGACATTCTTTTACACAAAAATCAACTCCATGACACCATTTAAACATGTTTTTAAGTCCCCAAACCTATCTTGGTGACCCTCAACATATAATTTCACATAATCACCTAATGGTTTGTTTTTCCCAAACCACTTTTAACTTTTATTCCTTTTTCCTTCGCACGAATGCGAATCATCCCCATGACCCTCATTAGTCATTATACCCCAACTTTCACACGTATGTGAATCATCACCCTTGCCATACAAGTATGGACTTATACTCTTTTCCACACGAATGTGGATCATCACCCGAATGCCACCAAAGTGTGGTCTTACATCATATTCCACACGAATGTGGATCACCAAACATGAAACATGTCAATTATTCCCTATCATACATTGACATCAATTTAATTCATGCACCCATCACATAATAAGCAACAACTACTACAAACACCACATTATGAATTCCAAACAATTCAAATATTAACAAACATGGATAAGTCTTATGGTTGCTTATTCATGGATAGGTTTACTCACCTTGATCCTTTGTTCCACTTGGTTCAACCTTCTCCTTACCGGGTCGTTGATTTGTATTTCCACTTTCTAGATCATATAAGTATACGTACACATTCAATCTAGGAATAACATACAAGAAGCAAGCATACAACCCTTTGACCCGTTATCACCATATTTGACTTTATGATAGTCAAACCTTCCTATTTCACCAATTCACATTCTAATTGCATTCAACATTTAAAATTAAGTTATACACCACTAACAAATCATCTATTTGAGTTTATGAACCATTTCCCCCAAGTTCACCAATAATCACAATTCATTCATGCATTTGAGTTGTTTGAGGCATTTCCTCAAACACCTTATGTGCAGAGTTTTATGACACTCCAACATCAACATTTTAAAATGTGAACATTTCCATTCCTTTCATTTCAAACATATGATGTTTCAAACTTCTTAATTTGTAATTTCTCATCCAAATCACTGCACATTCATTATCAAATGCAACCATTCATCATTTCCAAACTCTAGTTCATTAAACCCACCAATTTCACCCAAACCCATAATTCCCCAAAAACTCAACTCTAGGTTTTCAAGAGTTTACATATTACATGGTTGGATTAGTTGATTATCACCTTACTCCACACAACACATGTGCTAAACTACATCAAACATCCAAGTATTTGGATTTGATCATCCTCTAACCCCACCCACATGCAAACCCACCAAGAATTCAACAACACATAAGAAATAACATACCTAGAGCTGTGAAATTGGATGAAGAACACAATTCCAAGCTTGCATTCAAGATCAAAAGGGTTTTAGTAGATCAATTTTGAATCAAAACCAGAATTCTTCTCCTTTCTCCTCCCTGTCGTCGCCCTCTTCTAATCCTAGACCATTTTTCTGATTTTGACCATGTTTGACCATATATATACTCCCCCTTTTAAGTTATCTTTCAACTATTGACAATTTCAGTCCCTCCGCTTCCTATTTAACATTTTCTAATGTTTACTAATGAAAAAATGTTTAACCTACTAAACAACACATAACAACACCATTTAACTTAAAATTAAATCACATATCGATTATTTTAATATTAAGTTAAATCGGGTCGTTACAAATTCTTCCCCCCTTAACGGGGTTTCGTCCCCGAAACTAGTTTACATATCAAACAAAAAGGAATAGAATTTCTTCATTTCATCTTCCGACTCCCACGTTGTGTCGGATCCTCGTCTATTCTTCCATTGCACCTTGACTTGGTTCAACGACTTGTTTCTAAGCCGTTTTATCTTTCGGTCTAATATTGCCACCGGTTTCTCCACATAATTCAATTTGTCAACAACTTCCACATCTTCCAAAGGCACATAAGCCGACTCATCCGCCAAACACTTTCTCAAATGAGACACATGAAAAGTGTTATGAATGCCACTTAGCTCGTCCGGTAGTTCTAGACGATAAGCAACTTCACCAACCCGAGCAATGATCCTAAAAGGACCAATGAAGCGTGGACTTAGCTTCCCGCGCTTACGAAATCGAATTACTCCCTTCCACGGAGAGACTTTCAACAACACATAATCCCCCACCTGGAATTCAATTGGTCTTCTCCGTTTATCCGCATACGATTTCTGTCGGTCTTGAGCCGCTTTCAAATGAGCTCGTATTTGATCAATCTTTGCATTAGTCACCTTAATCACTTCTTTTTCTGCAATCTCTCGTTGACCGACTTCATCCCAACAAACGGGAGTACGACATTTCCTCCCATAAAGCATCTCATATGGTGGCATTCCAAGACTAGAATGATAACTATTATTATATGAAAATTCTGCCAACGGCAAATAGTCATCCCAATTTCCCCCAAAATCAATAATACACGCACGTAGCATATCCTCCAAAGTTTGAATGATCCTTTCACTCTGACCATCTGTTTGAGGATGATACGCCGTGCTAAGCAAGAGTTTGGTGCCTAACTCCTCCTGAAATTTCCTCCAAAAGTGTGAGGTAAACCGAGTGTCTCTATCCGAAACAATAGATACAGGTACCCCATGTCGTGACACCACTTCCTTTATATATACCTCCGCCATCTTCTCCGACGAATACGTCTCCCGTATATGAATAAAATGAGCACTTTTCGTCAACCTGTCAACAATGACCCAAATCGTATCATGTCCCTTTTTGGTCTTAGGGAGTTTAGTGATTAGATCCATTGTGACATGTTCCCACTTCCATAAAGGAATCTCCAACGGTTGTAACTTGCCATACGGTTTCTGGTGCTCAGCTTTTACCTGCATGCAAGTCAAACATTTCTCTACATACTTCACAATATCTCTTTTCATTCCCGGCCACCAATAATTTCTCCGGAGATCACGATACATCTTGGTGGCCCCCGGATGGATAGAATACTTAGACTTATGAGCTTCCTCCAACAAAATCAACTTGAAAGGACAAGTGGGAGGTATCCACACCCGACCCCACCTTGTCTTCAAGCCTCGCTCATCTTCATCCAAGTTATGAATTTGCCCCTTTATTCGGTCTCTCTTCCAATTTTCTTCCTTGAGTGCCTCCACCTGCGCTTCTTTGATTTGAGTTATGATTTCAGATGAAACCACAATTTTCATCACCTTCACCTTTATAGGTGAATATTCCTTTCTACTCAAAGCATCGGCAACCACGTTTGCCTTTCCTGGATGGTAGAGGATTTCACAATCATAATCTTTGATTAATTCTAACCACCGTCTCTGCCTCATGTTCAACTCTTTCTGAGTAAAGAAATATTTAAGGCTCTTATGATCGGTGTAAATGGTACATTTCACACCGTATAGATAGTGCCTCCATATCTTTAACGCAAAAACTACGGCCGCAAGCTCCAAATCATGAGTTGGGTAATTCACTTCGTGCACCTTCAATTGTCTTGAAGCGTATGCTATCACCTTACCCCGTTGCATTAACACACAACCCAATCCTGAAAATGATGTATCAGAATAAACTACAAAATCATCGGTTCCATCAGGTAGTGCCAAAACAGGAGCTTGGGTCAATTTCACCTTCAATTCCTGAAAAGCTCGTTCTTGATCATCTCCCCATTCATACTTCACTCCTTTCCTTGTTAACTTAGTCAAGGATGAAGCAATCTTGGAGAAATCCTGTATAAAACGCCGGTAATAACCAGCTAGGCCAAGAAAACTTCTCACTTCTGTTGGAGTCTTAGGCGGACTCCACTTTTCCACAGCTTGTATTTTAGATGGATCAACATGAATTCCTTCTGCGTTTACCACATGCCCCAAGAATTGCACTTCTTGTAACTAGAAAGCACACTTGGAAAATTTTGCATATAATTTCTCCCTACGGAGTGTTTCAAGCACCTCGCGCAAATGACATGCGTGATCATCCTCATTCTTGGAGTAGACCAGAATATCATCAATGAACACGATGACTGATCTATCCAACATTGGTCTACACACTCGATTCATTAAATCCATGAATGCCGCCGGTGCATTCGTCAAACCGAAAGACATGACGAGAAATTCGTAATGTCCATATCGAGTGCGAAACGCTGTCTTCTCCACATCTTCATTCCTAACCTTGAGTTGATGATATCCCGACCGAAGATCGATTTTAGAAAACCACTTGGCACCTTGCAACTGATCAAAAAGATCATCAATTCGAGGTAGAGGATATCGGTTATTCACAGTTAACTTGTTCAACTCCCGGTAATCTATACACATTCTCATACTCCCATCTTTCTTCTTAACAAAGAGCACCGGAGCACCCCAAGGTGAGATGCTAGGACGGATGAAACCTTTGTCAAGAAGTTCTTGTATTTGAGTCATTAACTCCTGCATTTCTGTCGGTGCCAATCGATAAGGAGTTTTAGCTATTGGCTTAGCTCCAGGAACCAAATCTATCCTGAACTCAACATCTCTTTCCGGAGGAACCCCAGGCAACTCATCCGGGAAGACATCCGGAAAATCTCTAACAATAGGAATATCTTCTAATTTCTTCACTTCTTTCTCCACATCCACCACGTAGGCTAGATAAGACTTACCTCCGCGATTGATATACTTCAAGGCTTTAATTATTGAGCAAATCACAATCCCATCTCTCTTTTCTCCATGGATGATTACTTCCTTCCCACTTGGTGACATCAATTGAATTATTTTTCGATTACAAACTATATTGGCTTGGTTGGAGGACAACCAATCCATTCCCACTACCACGTCAAATTCTCCTAACAACATGGGTATTAGATCAATTATGTACTCCTCATCATCTATGGTGATCTTACAATTCCGGTACACATCGAACACCAAGAAGCTCTTAGAATCTGCCACTTCTATTTCTAAGGGTGCAGTTAGTTTCTCTAATACAAATGATGTATGATGAGTAAATTTTGTGGATACAAAAGATTTGCTAGCTCCCGAGTCAAACAAAACATAAGCAGGTACAGAATTTACTAGAAAAGTACCTGTTACAACATCCCCCGCATCCTTGGCCTCATCAGCAGTAATTTGAAAAGCTCGACCTTTAGGTTTAGGTACTTCAAATTTCTTTCCACTCCCGCTTCCCTTGAAAGAACGATTATCACCACCACTCGATGCTGCTCCTTTTAATTCTGGACATTCACTCTTCTTGTGACCAGGCTTATAACAGTTGTAACACAAATTTAGTGGACTTGTGCATTGAGTAGCGAGATGCCCTTGCTTCCCACATTTGTAGCAATTCATTGACTTAGCATAACACTCGCCCAAATGATTTCTTCCACAAGTAGTGCAATGACGAACTTCACGACTACCCGCAAACTTCTTTGGTGAGTTCGAAAACTTTGGTTTCTTGGAAGACCCCCCTTCTTTTTCCGCTTTTCTCTTCTCCCCCCTTTCTTCTTGTCGGTTTAACTCTAGTTCTCTTTCCCTTGCTCAATCAATAAGTTCTGATAGGGTCTCACATTTTGACGGTGTGAGAAATCCCCTATACTTAGCATTCAACATGCTATGATATCTGTTTATCCACATCCTTTCCGTTTGCAAGAGATCAGGGCAAAACCTTGCCTTGTCAAAGAACACCGCAGTGATTGTGTCTATGCTCTCATCCTTATGTCGCATATGTAAGAACTCCTCCGTTATGCGATCAATAGCTGCTTGAGGGCAAAACCGTTTAAGGAATAACTCCTTAAATTCAGCCCAAGTTAGACTTTTGACACCCTCTCTCCCTTTCTCCTTACGTAGGAGTTCCCACCAGTCTTTAGCTCTCTCCCTAAGTTGATTCCCAGCAAACACGACTTCATCTGTCGCATCACAATGACACGTTTCGAAAGTGCCTTTCATATCCGCTATCCACCTTTGACTTAGTAGTGGATTAACTTCACCTTTGAATTCTGCAGGTTTACATGCCACAAAATCCTTGTAGGTCACCTTTCTAGAAGGTCGTTCAACATCACCACTTGCTTTAAGTGTAGCAAACTCTTGTCGAATAGAGTCTAGTAATGAAGCTTGCATCCCGTCCATGTGAGTAGGGATGGTAGCTTGAAGTGCTTTAGCCACTTCCTCTTTCACAATTTCTCGTATTTGAGCGAGTTCATCTGCATGACTACCCTCCCCGGTATCATGTTCATCAGCCATTTATGACTGAAATAGTTTAAGTGGTTCATTAGTATCACTACTTGAATATACATAGGGAAACCACAATTGGTGATCCTAGAGATCATTTTACAAACAACACTCCTACCACCTTACCTACTAGTCTTTACCAAAATTCCAAATGAATTCGTTAAGGTCATGCCCATGTCACTTGAATATGATTATACTGGCCAGGTATAATAATATCCTCATCACATGTTCATTAAATTAACTTCATCGCCTAAAACTTTGGTTAAGATTTTCGGTTCACGTATCATATATTTATCACATGCATTCACATATCGAATGTATCAAATCTTTATTACATCAATTCCAATTTCATATCAATTGCAATTTCAATCACACATATATATCAATTACATTTACTTATCAAATGTAATCACACTTACTAACCTCAGGTCTTCGGCTACGTGATCAGAACTTGGATCGAACCTTTCTCCCCATATCAAGAGCACAAAATTTTGAGATCAAATGGGTCATCACACACTTGATTCACTCAAACCTAAGGCTCTGATACCAACTTGTGACACCCCAATTCTCATAACAAAACGTTTAACATAATTGCGGAATTTACAAAGTTTAGGTCCCAGAGTCACGGGTTTTAAAACCCTCACAATTCAACTAAATTCATTTAACACTTTAACATGACTAACTAGACTTGTTCATCATTTACAAAACATGTCAAATACGTTAAAAGTGTAGTTTTAAACTTTACAATCCATTTACTTAATCTTTACAAAAAGCATGGTTCGATCCTTTTAACCGTCTGATCGTTCTGAGTCGTAGCCGAGTCTACCTTTGACCTGAAACAACCACAAACAATCAAGTGTTAGTCCAAAATGACTAAGTGAGTTAACCCCTTAACCTCCCCGTGCTTAACCGAATTAATCGGAAGCAAAAATCAAAAAAATTCATTCTGGGCGTATGGTACGCCCACCATACCCGTAGCCCAAATTCCAGCGTTGACAGAGAGTTCTGGGCGTAGTGTAAGATTCTGGGCGTATGGTACGCCCAATCTGGGCGTATGGTACGCCCAATCTGGGCGTATGGTACGCCCACTGCAGGTCTGCAGCTCCAATTTTCGCGTTTTCACTTCCAGATTCGATCAGGATCATTCCCGGACATTCTTTTACACAAAAATCAACTCCATGACACCATTTAAACATGTTTTTAAGTCCCCAAACCTATCTTGGTGACCCTCAACATATAATTTCACATAATCACCTAATGGTTTGTTTTTCCCAAACCACTTTTAACTTTTATTCCTTTTTCCTTCGAACGAATGCGAATCATCCCCATGACCCTCATTAGTCATTATACCCCAACTTTCACACGTATGTGAATCATCACCCTTGCCATACAAGTATGGACTTATACTCTTTTCCACACGAATGTGGATCATCACCCGAATGCCACCAAAGTGTGGTCTTACATCATATTCCACACGAATGTGGATCACCAAACATGAAACATGTCAATTATTCCCTATCATACATTGACATCAATTTAATTAATGCACCCATAACATAATAAGCAACAACTACTACAAACACCACATTATGAATTCCAAACAATTCAAATATTAACAAACGTGGATAAGTCTTATGGTTGCTTATTCATGGATAGGTTTACTCACCTTGATCCTTTGTTCCACTTGGTTCAACCTTCTCCTTACCGGGTCGTTGATTTGTATTTCCACTTCCTAGATCATATAAGTATACGTACACATTCAATCTAGGAATAACATACAAGAAGCAAGCATACAACCCTTTGACCCGTTATCACCATATTTGACTTTATGATAGTCAAACCTTCCTATTTCACCAATTCACATTCTAATTGCATTCAACATTTAAAATTAAGTTATACACCACTAACAAATCATCTATTTGAGTTTATGAACCATTTCCCCCAAGTTCACCAATAATCACAATTCATTCATGCATTTGAGTTGTTTGAGGCATTTCCTCAAACACCTTATGTGCAGAGTTTTATGACACTCCAACATCAACATTTTAAAATGTGAACATTTCCATTCCTTTCATTTCAAACATATGATGTTTCAAACTTCTTAATTTGTAATTTCTCATCCAAATCACTGCACATTCATTATCAAATGCAACCATTCATCATTTCCAAACTCTAGTTCATTAAACCCACCAATTTCACCCAAACCCATAATTCCCCAAAAACTCAACTCTAGGTTTTCAAGAGTTTACATATTACATGGTTGGATTAGTTGATTATCACCTTACTCCACACAACACATGTGCTAAACTACATCAAACATCCAAGTATTTGGATTTGATCATCCTCTAACCCCACCCACATGCAAACCCACCAAGAATTCAACAACACATAAGAAATAACATACCTAGAGCTGTGAAATTGGATGAAGAACACAATTCCAAGCTTGCATTCAAGATCAAAAGGGTTTTAGTAGATCAATTTTGAATCAAAACCAGAATTCTTCTCCTTTCTCCTCCCTGTCGTCGCCCTCTTCTAATCCTAGACCATTTTTCTGATTTTGACCATGTTTGACCATATATATACTCCCCCTTTTAAGTTATCTTTCAACTATTGACAATTTCAGTCCCTCCGCTTCCTATTTAACATTTTCTAATGTTTACTAATGAAAAAATGTTTAACCTACTAAACAACACATAACAACACCATTTAACTTAAAATTAAATCACATATCGATTATTTTAATATTAAGTTAAATCGGGTCGTTACAAATTCTTCCCCCCTTAACGGGGTTTCGTCCCCGAAACTAGTTTACATATCAAACAAAAAGGAATAGAATTTCTTCATTTCATCTTCCGACTCCCACGTTGTGTCGGATCCTCGTCTATTCTTCCATTGCACCTTGACTTGGTTCAACGACTTGTTTCTAAGCCGTTTTATCTTTCGGTCTAATATTGCCACCGGTTTCTCCACATAATTCAATTTGTCAACAACTTCCACATCTTCCAAAGGCACATAAGCCGACTCATCCGCCAAACACTTTCTCAAATGAGACACATGAAAAGTGTTATGAATGCCACTTAGCTCGTCCGGTAGTTCTAGACGATAAGCAACTTCACCAACCCGAGCAATGATCCTAAAAGGACCAATGAAGCGTGGACTTAGCTTCCCGCGCTTACGAAATCGAATTACTCCCTTCCACGGAGAGACTTTCAACAACACATAATCCCCCACCTGGAATTCAATTGGTCTTCTCCGTTTATCCGCATACGATTTCTGTCGGTCTTGAGCCGCTTTCAAATGAGCTCGTATTTGATCAATCTTTGCATTAGTCACCTTAATCACTTCTTTTTCTGCAATCTCTCGTTGACCGACTTCATCCCAACAAACGGGAGTACGACATTTCCTCCCATAAAGCATCTCATATGGTGGCATTCCAAGACTAGAATGATAACTATTATTATATGAAAATTCTGCCAACGGCAAATAGTCATCCCAATTTCCCCCAAAATCAATAATACACGCACGTAGCATATCCTCCAAAGTTTGAATGATCCTTTCACTCTGACCATCTGTTTGAGGATGATACGCCGTGCTAAGCAAGAGTTTGGTGCCTAACTCCTCCTGAAATTTCCTCCAAAAGTGTGAGGTAAACCGAGTGTCTCTATCCGAAACAATAGATACAGGTACCCCATGTCGTGACACCACTTCCTTTATATATACCTCCGCCATCTTCTCCGACGAATACGTCTCCCGTATAGGAATAAAATGAGCACTTTTCGTCAACCTGTCAACAATGACCCAAATCGTATCATGTCCCTTTTTGGTCTTAGGGAGTTTAGTGATTAGATCCATTGTGACATGTTCCCACTTCCATAAAGGAATCTCCAACGGTTGTAACTTGCCATACGGTTTCTGGTGCTCAGCTTTTACCTGCATGCAAGTCAAACATTTCTCTACATACTTCACAATATCTCTTTTCATTCCCGGCCACCAATAATTTCTCCGGAGATCACGATACATCTTGGTGGCCCCCGGATGGATAGAATACTTAGACTTATGAGCTTCCTCCAACAAAATCAACTTGAAAGGACAAGTGGGAGGTATCCACACCCGACCCCACCTTGTCTTCAAGCCTCGCTCATCTTCATCCAAGTTATGAATTTGCCCCTTTATTCGGTCTCTCTTCCAATTTTCTTCCTTGAGTGCCTCCACCTGCGCTTCTTTGATTTGAGTTATGATTTCAGATGAAACCACAATTTTCATCACCTTCACCTTTATAGGTGAATATTCCTTTCTACTCAAAGCATCGGCAACCACGTTTGCCTTTCCTGGATGGTAGAGGATTTCACAATCATAATCTTTGATTAATTCTAACCACCGTCTCTGCCTCATGTTCAACTCTTTCTGAGTAAAGAAATATTTAAGGCTCTTATGATCGGTGTAAATGGTACATTTCACACCGTATAGATAGTGCCTCCATATCTTTAACGCAAAAACTACGGCCGCAAGCTCCAAATCATGAGTTGGGTAATTCACTTCGTGCACCTTCAATTGTCTTGAAGCGTATGCTATCACCTTACCCCGTTGCATTAACACACAACCCAATCCTGAAAATGATGCATCAGAATAAACTACAAAATCATCGGTTCCATCAGGTAGTGCCAAAACAGGAGCTTGGGTCAATTTCACCTTCAATTCCTGAAAAGCTCGTTCTTGATCATCTCCCCATTCATACTTCACTCCTTTCCTTGTTAACTTAGTCAAGGATGAAGCAATCTTGGAGAAATCCTGTATAAAACGCCGGTAATAACCAGCTAGGCCAAGAAAACTTCTCACTTCTGTTGGAGTCTTAGGCGGACTCCACTTTTCCACAGCTTGTATTTTAGATGGATCAACATGAATTCCTTCTGCGTTTACCACATGCCCCAAGAATTGCACTTCTTGTAACTAGAAAGCACACTTGGAAAATTTTGCATATAATTTCTCCCTACGGAGTGTTTCAAGCACCTCGCGCAAATGACATGCGTGATCATCCTCATTCTTGGAGTAGACCAGAATATCATCAATGAACACGATGACTGATCTATCCAACATTGGTCTACACACTCGATTCATTAAATCCATGAATGCCGCCGGTGCATTCGTCAAACCGAAAGACATGACGAGAAATTCGTAATGTCCATATCGAGTGCGAAACGCTGTCTTCTCCACATCTTCATTCCTAACCTTGAGTTGATGATATCCCGACCGAAGATCGATTTTAGAAAACCACTTGGCACCTTGCAACTGATCAAAAAGATCATCAATTCGAGGTAGAGGATATCGGTTATTCACAGTTAACTTGTTCAACTCCCGGTAATCTATACACATTCTCATACTCCCATCTTTCTTCTTAACAAAGAGCACCGGAGCACCCCAAGGTGAGATGCTAGGACGGATGAAACCTTTGTCAAGAAGTTCTTGTATTTGAGTCATTAACTCCTGCATTTCTGTCGGTGCCAATCGATAAGGAGTTTTAGCTATTGGCTTAGCTCCAGGAACCAAATCTATCCTGAACTCAACATCTCTTTCCGGAGGAACCCCAGGCAACTCATCCGGGAAGACATCCGGAAAATCTCTAACAATAGGAATATCTTCTAATTTCTTCACTTCTTTCTCCACATCCACCACGTAGGCTAGATAAGACTTACCTCCGCGATTGATATACTTCAAGGCTTTAATTATTGAGCAAATCACAATCCCATCTCTCTTTTCTCCATGGATGATTACTTCCTTCCCACTTGGTGACATCAATTGAATTATTTTTCGATTACAAACTATATTGGCTTGGTTGGAGGACAACCAATCCATTCCCACTACCACGTCAAATTCTCCTAACAACATGGGTATTAGATCAATTATGTACTCCTCATCATCTATGGTGATCTTACAATTCCGGTACACATCGAACACCAAGAAGCTCTTAGAATCTGCCACTTCTATTTCTAAGGGTGCAGTTAGTTTCTCTAATACAAATGATGTATGATGAGTAAATTTTGTGGATACAAAAGATTTGCTAGCTCCCGAGTCAAACAAAACATAAGCAGGTACAGAATTTACTAGAAAAGTACCTGTTACAACATCCCCCGCATCCTTGGCCTCATCAGCAGTAATTTGAAAAGCTCGACCTTTAGGTTTAGGTACTTCAAATTTCTTTCCACTCCCGCTTCCCTTGAAAGAACGATTATCACCACCACTCGATGCTGCTCCTTTTAATTCTGGACATTCACTCTTCTTGTGACCAGGCTTATAACAGTTGTAACACAAATTTAGTGGACTTGTGCATTGAGTAGCGAGATGCCCTTGCTTCCCACATTTGTAGCAATTCATTGACTTAGCATAACACTCGCCCAAATGATTTCTTCCACAAGTAGTGCAATGACGAACTTCACGACTACCCGCAAACTTCTTTGGTGAGTTCGAAAACTTTGGTTTCTTGGAAGACCCCCCTTCTTTTTCCGCTTTTCTCTTCTCCCCCCTTTCTTCTTGTCGGTTTAACTCTAGTTCTCTTTCCCTTGCTCAATCAATAAGTTCTGATAGGGTCTCACATTTTGACGGTGTGAGAAATCCCCTATACTTAGCATTCAACATGCTATGATATCTGTTTATCCACATCCTTTCCGTTTGCAAGAGATCAGGGCAAAACCTTGCCTTGTCAAAGAACACCGCAGTGATTGTGTCTATGCTCTCATCCTTATGTCGCATATGTAAGAACTCCTCCGTTATGCGATCAATAGCTGCTTGAGGGCAAAACCGTTTAAGGAATAACTCCTTAAATTCAGCCCAAGTTAGACTTTTGACACCCTCTCTCCCTTTCTCCTTACGTAGGAGTTCCCACCAGTCTTTAGCTCTCTCCCTAAGTTGATTCCCAGCAAACACAACTTCATCTGTAGCGTCACAATGACACGTTTCGAAAGTGCCTTTCATACCCGCTATCCACCTTTGACTTAGTAGTGGATTAACTTCACCTTTGAATTCTGCAGGTTTACATGCCACAAAATCCTTGTAGGTCACCTTTCTAGAAGGTCGTTCAACATCACCACTTGCTTTAAGTGTAGCAAACTCTTGTCGAATAGAGTCTAGTAATGAAGCTTGCATCCCGTCCATGTGAGTAGGGATGGTAGCTTGAAGTGCTTTAGCCACTTCCTCTTTCACAATTTCTCGTATTTGAGCGAGTTCATCTGCATGACTACCCTCCCCGGTATCATGTTCATCAGCCATTTATGACTGAAATAGTTTAAGTGGTTCATTAGTATCACTACTTGAATATACATAGGTAAACCACAATTGGTGATCCTAGAGATCATTTTACAAACAACACTCCTACCACCTTACCTACTAGTCTTTACCAAAATTCCAAATGAATTCGTTAAGGTCATGCCCATGTCACTTGAATATGATTATACTGGCCAGGTATAATAATATCCTCATCACATGTTCATTAAATTAACTTCATCGCCTAAAACTTTGGTTAAGATTTTCGGTTCACGTATCACATATTTATCACATGCATTCACATATCGAATGTATCAAATCTTTATTACATCAATTCCAATTTCATATCAATTGCAATTTCAATCACACATATATATCAATTACATTTACTTATCAAATGTAATCACACTTACTAACCTCAGGTCTTCGGCTACGTGATCAGAACTTGGATCGAACCTTTCTCCCCATATCAAGAGCACAAAAGTTTGAGATCAAATGGGTCATCACACACTTGATTCACTCAAACCTAAGGCTCTGATACCAACTTGTGACACCCCAATTCTCATAACAAAACGTTTAACATAATTGCGGAATTTACAAAGTTTAGGTCCCAGATTCACGGGTTTTAAAACCCTCACAATTCAACTAAATTCATTTAACACTTTAACATGACTAACTAGACTTGTTCATCATTTACAAAACATGTCAAATACGTTAAAAGTGTAGTTTTAAACTTTACAATCCATTTACTTAATCTTTACAAAAAGCATGGTTCGATCCTTTTAACCGTCTGATTGTTCTGAGTCGTAGCCGAGTCTACCTTTGACCTGAAACAACCACAAACAATCAAGTGTTAGTCCAAAATGACTAAGTGAGTTAACCCCTTAACCTCCCCGTGCTTAACCGAATTAATCGGAAGCAAAAATCAAAAAAAATCATTCTGGGCGTATGGGACGCCCACCGTACCCGTAGCCCAAATTCCAGCGTTGACAGAGAGTTCTGGGCGTAGTGTAAGATTCTGGGCGTATGATACGCCATATCTGGGCGTATGGTACGCCCACTGCAGGTCTGCAGCTCCAATTTTCGCGTTTTCACTTCCAGATTCGATCCGGATCATTCCCGGACATTCTTTTACACAAAAATCAACTCCATGACACCATTTAAACATGTTTTTAAGTCCCCAAACCTATCTTGGTGACCCTCAACATATAATTTCACATAATCACCTAATGGTTTGTTTTTCCCAAACCACTTTTAACTTTTATTCCTTTTTCCTTCGAACGAATGCGAATCATCCCCATGACCCTCATTAGTCATTATACCCCAACTTTCACACGTATGTGAATCATCACCCTTGCCATACAAGTATGGACTTATACTCTTTTCCACACGAATGTGGATCATCACCCGAATGCCACCAAAGTGTGGTCTTACATCATATTCCACACGAATGTGGATCACCAAACATGAAACATGTCAATTATTCCCTATCATACATTGACATCAATTTAATTAATGCACCCATCACATAATAAGCAACAACTACTACAAACACCACATTATGAATTCCAAACAATTCAAATATTAACAAACATGGATAAGTCTTATGGTTGCTTATTCATGGATAGGTTTACTCACCTTGATCCTTTGTTCCACTTGGTTCAACCTTCTCCTTACCGGGTCGTTGATTTGTATTTCCACTTCCTAGATCATATAAGTATACGTACACATTCAATCTAGGAATAACATACAAGAAGCAAGCATACAACCCTTTGACCCGTTATCACCATATTTGACTTTATGATAGTCAAACCTTCCTATTTCACCAATTCACATTCTAATTGCATTCAACATTTAAAATTAAGTTATACACCACTAACAAATCATCTATTTGAGTTTATGAACCATTTCCCCCAAGTTCACCAATAATCACAATTCATTCATGCATTTGAGTTGTTTGAGGCATTTCCTCAAACACCTTATGTGCAGAGTTTTATGACACTCCAACATCAACATTTTAAAATGTGAACATTTCCATTCCTTTCATTTCAAACATATGATGTTTCAAACTTCTTAATTTGTAATTTCTCATCCAAATCACTGCACATTCATTATCAAATGCAACCATTCATCATTTCCAAACTCTAGTTCATTAAACCCACCAATTTCACCCAAACCCATAATTCCCCAAAAACTCAACTCTAGGTTTTCAAGAGTTTACATATTACATGGTTGGATTAGTTGATTATCACCTTACTCCACACAACACATGTGCTAAACTACATCAAACATCCAAGTATTTGGATTTGATCATCCTCTAACCCCACCCACATGCAAACCCACCAAGAATTCAACAACACATAAGAAATAACATACCTAGAGCTGTGAAATTGGATGAAGAACACAATTCCAAGCTTGCATTCAAGATCAAAAGGGTTTTAGTAGATCAATTTTGAATCAAAACCAGAATTCTTCTCCTTTCTCCTCCCTGTCGTCGCCCTCTTCTAATCCTAGACCATTTTTCTGATTTTGACCATGTTTGACCATATATATACTCCCCCTTTTAAGTTATCTTTCAACTATTGACAATTTCAGTCCCTCCGCTTCCTATTTAACATTTTCTAATGTTTACTAATGAAAAAATGTTTAACCTACTAAACAACACATAACAACACCATTTAACTTAAAATTAAATCACATATCGATTATTTTAATATTAAGTTAAATCGGGTCGTTACACTGGATAGTCCTTTCACTTTGCCCATCCGTTTGAGGATGGTAAGCCTTACTTAGTCTTAATTTGGTTCCCAGAGCTTCTTGAAGAGTTTGCCAAAATCTTGAGTTGAAGCGACTATCTCTATCCGAGATTATTGATATAGGTACTCCGTGTCTTGACACTATTTCATTCATATAAATCTTTGCTAACTTATCCATTTTGTAATCTTCCCTTATGGGTAAGAAGTGTGCTGTTTTTGTTAACCTATCAACAACTACCCATATCGAGTCATGACCACTGGCGGTCCGAGGTAGCTTGGTTACAAAATCCATAGTAACCTGTTCCCATTTCCATGCAGGTATCTCTGGTTGTTGTAACAATCCAGATGGCTTTTGATGCTCTGCTTTTACTCTTGCACAAGTCAAGCATTTGCTGACATACTCTGCTATTGATCTTTTTAACCCAGGCCACGAGAATTTTTCTTTTAACTCATGGTACATCTTGTCACCACCGGGGTGCACTGAGTATCTGGACCTATGGGTTTCTTCTAAAATTACTTCCCTCATACCCCCATGCAGGGGTATCCATATCTTCCCTTTATATGCCTTTAATCTACCCTGATCTTCTTCATCAAATTGTTTCTCACTTTTTGTCAATGATTCTTCCCTTAAGTTTTCCTTGGACAAGGCTTCCTGTTGCACTTTATGTATCTTTTCCTTTAAATCAATCCCTACTATCATCTTCAGGGCTTTTACTCTTAGTGGAATCACTCTTTCTTTTCGACTCAAGGCGTCTGCTACCACATTTGCCTTTCCCGGATAACATTGCCAAGCTTTGGAACTTCGGAAACAACTCTAACTCGATCAAAAGGAGGCGAAAACACACGAGAAGCTACAAGAAGGTTTGGCAAATACTTGGTAGGTGTATGATTATTGAAAGATACGATTTTTAGACAAAAGGGAACTTATGCATGAAAATCTTTCCTTTATACATAAAGATCGATCCTTTATGCATAAAGATTGTTCCTTTTTAGTTTCTTGGCTTGGATAAGATCATCGCGCTTCCGGAACTAGTCCTATGAGTTTTCGTCGACTTTTCTACGTGGTTTTATGAACGAATCACAGTTCACGAACTAGAAGTATTCGAACCTAACTTCGTGAACTCAAAGTTGTGAACTTGGGTTCGTGAACTTATGATTTTCTTATACCTTGGCATTTCTTTAAATCCATGATTTTTGTATACTTCGAGGTTTAGTGAACTTCATGCTGTTTGTATACTTTGGTATTCGTTAACTCCATGAAATTTGTATACTTTGGTATTTCAAGAACTTCATGGTTTTCATGTGCATGGGTTTTCGAGGATGTATGCATGATAGAATGTGGGGGCTAGTTAGGTTAGCAATTAGAATAAATTCTACATCTGGGAATGAAATGTAATGAGATGATGTGACGATGTAGGTTCTTAAGTCCTAGCCGAAACGACCCGGTCTAGAAAGCTAAGAACCACGTTATCGCCAGGTGAGTTCTAGATGCCCGTTTTTAAACAAGTTATATGCAAAATGTATATATCGGCTAACATACATGCTATGATGATGATTATGTGATGATATACTAGGAGGATATATCATGATGGTGATTATATGATGATATGCTACGTTGATGATCTTATGATGATATGATATGATGATGATGAATACGAGGTTATGATGATAAGATGACATGATAACACTATTATATGATCATACGATAATGAGACTATGATGACATGATGCCATGATGATTATGATGATCTTGATAATACAATGCTATGTTGATATGATGATACGATTATATAATGTTAAATGATACGATGTTAGGATTATATGATGATGCTATGATATAATGCTAAGACGATACCTCTGCTATGTATTAGAAAGAGTAGGTCGGACTATAACCGTGGAAAGATTCGATTGGACTATAAACATGGAAAGAGTCGATCGGACTATAAACATGGTAAAAGTTGACCTAACTATAACATGGAAATAGTCGATTGGACTATAAACATTCAAACAGTCGACAAGAGTATAAATATGATAAGTGTCAATCGGACTATAAACATGGGAAGAGTCAACCAGACTATAAGGATGTTAAGATTCGATTGGAACTATAAACATGGTAGGAGTTGATCGGACTATAAACATGGAAAGAGTCGATCGGACTATAAACATGGAGCCTTGAGCCGGCATAAGCCACTTCATTAGGTTTTATGTATGATTTGAATATGATGATGTTTTTTGTCGATAAGGTTTTTCACACATTAAATAATGATGATGTTTTAATTAAACTAGAACTCACCAACATAAGCTGATCGTTTTAGCATGTATGTCAGGATGAAGAACATGTAAGAAGATGTAAAAGAGCTCGTGGCACTTAGTTAGAAGACTTAGTGTTTTTGGCAATCCCGAAAGATTTCGACACATATAGTTAAATGTATTTTGTTTTTGACAAACTATGTTAATTTACGTTGCACGTTATGAAAATTTTTGGTTTAAGAACTATAAGACGATGATAGTGACCAACTATGAAGGGTACCGGTCTTGCGGCCTCTCACCCTAGATAATATATGTATATGTATATGTATATATATATATATATATATGTATTATTCATGTGTCTCACCCCCAAATTTACGACTAGCGATGCAAGGCCCCTTGGTGTTACGTGGCAGGAACAAATATGTTTGTAAAATAGAACGACACTATACGCTTTTCAAAACACGTGGACTTTTGAAAAATAAGTAGTGATAAGCCTGAACCACATCCCTTTACTTTGTGCAAACCCATGAGTAGATCAACCATTGAAAGACGACCATAGAAAATCTACAAAGAACAACCGCGGACAAACCATATAACCACTGAGCCTCAACCTTTGATATAACACCCCGAGCTGGTGGGTTGGATCGAATTTCCCGTTAGGCAGAGTGATCTCGGGGCGCGATCGCATCGATGTGATGAATATGTTTTAGAAAAACATTTGTCGAGTTCAAAACAGTTTAGAATTCTCAAATATGTTTTCCATATCTCATATTGATATAATCTACCCACTTGTTTTATCTTTCACAAAGATTATCATGACTGATAACTTGAGTTCATTATATAACTCAAGTTCAGAATATGTTATACTATGCTAAAGGAATTTCCCATAAAATTTTCATTAAGAAAGAAATTCCTCTTGTCTCATAGTAATTTTAATTTCCACATGCACACCTTCAATCTTAGACATCACTGGTGACATCACACCGTCTTTTCAAGTATCGCTTATATATATGGCTTACGTAGGGTCACACAGCGGACACCTCACCACGCCCTTGACAAGATACGATCATGTCCTTAGTGGAAATTAAGGCTTTCACTTTGCAATCACACACATATGTTCTCAACCATCTCGTTGTTCTCACATTGTTCTCAAATGCATGAATTTACTGTTTCATATTTTCCATTGAAGTGACAGTTAACCCATTAAAGGAATGTATTTTAATTGAACGACATATGGTCAATGCTAATATAACCACAATGCTACTAATCTAGACCCCTTTGGTTTTAAAATTTTTTCCTCACAAATGTCTTCACAAGTATCATCCACTGACCAAAATTTAGGATGATTATAAGTCAACCAGATAATTGAAAATGCTCCAGAACAAATGTAGCTAGTTAATAGTAAAGTTCTGTCAATTTATTATCACCTATCTGGCCATTTACCAAAACTGACTGATGCCGCCCTAACACCGGTCATACGATACCGACCAAATTAAATACACAATTGCAAATAACGCGCCGACCTAACTCGCCGATGGTTCGTCAAACCTATGGTACCACTATGTTACCATCGGTCCTAGCCACTGTCACTTAATGGTATACGAACTAGAAGGGACTTAACGCACATGGGTCCAAAGAAAGTTGGTGCATATTGATAGTGATATAGGTGAACAGTTTCATTAGAAACCACTTTCACGTCATAAGTTCTCACAACTCTCATTCACACAATGCTATAGATTCTCACAATTGTCATTTACCCGTAATCACGCTTTAAAATATTTAAAACAAATTATACATAGGCAATAGATAATTAAGTTTAATTGTTTTGAAATCAAATGAATTCAAAACTATATTGTTCTTGTTCTTTTCACACATTTTATCTTTGATATTTCCATGGTATTTCACTTTGAAATGTACTTGATATACACTCAAAATGTAATCTCAGGAAAATGACTTTTATTTAACATAATATTTATTAGAAATTATTGTAAGTTTGATAATAATCCTGTATAAGAACACTTCGGGATACCATAGATGTTCAGTTTTTGAAACACCACATACAACTGTAATCAAGAGATAATATATTGGAAAATATTACATACATTTTTATATCCAAGATAAAGTATATAAGCATGCTTCTTAGCCCTGCAGTTATAAATTGTTGAAAGCTCCGGATCTATAATGTGAATTCAATTTACAGTTTTATCTATGCGGCATCTAGATAACACCTATATGAATTGAAGAAAACACAATCATGCTTGTAAATATCGGAAAAATACCACAACCTGCCGTCTGATTCAGCCGGTAGATCAGAGGGCGCTCATACCTGGCCAGCTAGCCTATTTCATTCCGTCCATCTGCTTATATACCCGGTATTGGCCATAATTCACATTCTCATTGATAATGAAATCAGTTACAACTTGCACATAGCAGAGAACACACAGTTCAGTCACACACACTATATTCTGAGAATTACAGAATCTGTTAAGAACTACTTATAAAACAACAAACTTACAAATATATACACACAACAGATGAACCTACACAAGGTAGACGAACCTTAACAAACGCATAGGTTTGCCAGACGAACCAATAGGTTCACTGGACGAACCTTTACAAAACACAACAGGTTCATTTGCACTAAAACAAATACATTGGTTTGTGGGCTAGACGAACCTAGCTTAAACCTATTACAAACCTTTCTAACTTAACCAAAACAGACTTTGTCACACCACCAAATTCCCACGTGTGGAGTCAGTCCACATGGATGTGACGTGTCCAGAATCACAGATTATGGTCATATAGAACGACTCTATATGCTTTTCAAAATACAATGTTTGTCATACCCACACCAAATAGTTTATAAAATAAAGCAGCTGAAAAATTTAAGTTATGCAGCGGAAAATAAGATGTCAGACACTACATGTTTGAATACAAATAACATAGTTAATAATTGTTTCTTTCAAAAGACACAGAAATGAATGCAAGCAATCCTATGCTCTTTCCTGATGTGCATTCCTGTTCCGTGTGCCGCTAATTACCTCGGAATACATGTTTAAGAAAAAGTGTCAACACATAGGTTGGTGAGTTCACAGGTTTTGATATACATAGATAATAATCAGAAAACGTGTGTCATGTTTTTTATTAAAATGTTAGTCCCGAGGCCTAGGCTCAAAGTTTTAGTGCATCACTACCGAAGTAGACTTGTTAGTCCTTGCCTCAGCTATGTCTCGTAATAACATAGCAAGATAGGTCGAGATTACACGTGTTTCGACCTCCCGTCAGTGTTGTGCCACGTTGGGGTCGTCACATCCAAATAGATCTATTCAAACCTACCTCATTGTTTGTACATTAACGGTAAGACTTTGTGAGGGCTTGTTACGATTATAACACTTATGCTTGTCTAATAAACCAGCATACACAAATATGTTTGTACAGTTATAATGTTTGACTCGATCCAACAAGTATTCTCCCCCTATTTGAAAATTGTAAAAGAGTTAAAGAGGGGCCGGAAACTCACCTTAGTGATTGTCGGAAAAGTGAAAGTGTGAGCTCCGAATCTCAGCAGCGAATCTTTCACCGACTACCTATATCGTATAGCTTACGTGAGTTCGTCTAAGTGACTATGTTCGTGTTCGTGCTCCTATTTGTGCTCAACAACCATTGGTTGTTATGTTTGTCCATGTCGATCCACATTGACCGTGTTTGCTCGCGTTTGACCACGTTTGACTGTGTTTGACCGTGTTAAGTCAACGACCCGTTGGTGAACCGTGTTTCGGTTGTGACTCGTGTAACATTCGTGATCGTGCTCGTTGTATTCAAAACGCGCAAATCACGTTTATGGACAATTTACTATTTATAGTAAGTTTCCATTTTTAGCAACTTTCACATCACTTATCGTTTTTAAAGTTCTATCATGTTTGTTAATCCTACTTGATCATGTTAAAACATAGTATGTTATCATAAGTGATCAAATATAAATATAATCCATTTTTACTCATCAAAGTTTCCTAAAATGGCAAGTTTCTAGTTTTGGCATGTTTAACATTAAAATCACCTAACTTATATACATCATAATCACATTTCATCATGTTAAGTCATTTGTCATGAAAAATTCATTTCTAGCATTACTATGCCGGGTTTTTCCATAATAAAGTTACTAAAAATAGTAACTATGACAAATACTTACCAAATGATCATTCTAAGCGATCCTAATCCATTTTTATAGAAAATAATATCATATTATATCATTTATCATCTTCTAAATATTCTTATTTCACCCAAAATCATCATCTATCAATAATCGGGTCACAAAAGTTACTAAAAAAAGTAAATTGGTCTAAAATGACCACAAATCAATTCCAAATCTATTTCTTAACATCATAACATCATATTATCACCTAAATGACAAATCTATACACATTCATGCACATATTTTTATACATATCATCATGTTGTATCGTAGAAGGTACTAATAATAGCAAGTATCTCAAATAACCCATTTTTGACCATTTTAATGGCATCAAAACGTGTAATACCTTACCAACATCATCAATATACATGTCTTAATGTCAAAAATCATCTAACATGCACTCGATCATGCATGTATGTTGATATTTTGATCATCAAAGAACAAGTCATGCATTATATATACACATATCATCATGGATCGTCAAAATATATCACCAAATCATTATAGAGCATCAATATTCATACTAAAATCAACAAACCCCGGTTCAAACTATTAAAAATTCGTGCATGCAAGGTTAAAGAGCTTGCATGTGGGTTTCAAGTGTAGCATGTGTGCATGAGTGTTATGAGTGTGTTTGGTCATGGGATTACCTTCAAGAAGCTCAATAAGATGAGAATGGTGATTATATCAGCCTCCCAAGCTCCTGGGCAGATGAGTGGAGATATTGATGCTCTATAATGATTTGGTGATATATTTTGACGATCCATGATGATGTGTGTATATATAATGCATGACTTGTTCTTTGATAATCGAAATATCAACATACATGCATGATATAGTGCATGTTAGATGATTTTTTACGTTAAGACATGTATATTGATGATGTTGATGGCTTTAAGTCCCATTAGCGTTCCTTCATGCTCCAAGAACTCCAAATCCTTCAATGTAGCTCCCAAGCTTGTAAAAATGGCTTACAAGGAGTGTTGCAGGTGGTTTGGAGGTGGATAAGCTGAGAGGTTTCGTGCAAGGTCGGTGGTAATGATGAAAAGGGATAGGATAGCCATGATTGTCTTGGTTTTATAAAGATTTGGCATCTGGAAGTTGTCGCGTACCGCCATGAGAGTCCCCTATGGGCTAGGCGTACCATAATGATTTTCGGGATTCAAAATCCCCGCCCATCCATCGCTTACTGCCACGGGCCTCTCTGTGATCCTTAGTGTACCGCGACGAGACCCGTAAGTGCCAAATAGGCCATATTTCAATGGTTTGGCTCGTTTTCCGACTTTTTCACGCTCATGGACTATCGTTCGACATCATTTGAACTCTCAAGTTCAATGTTCGAGCTTTTCATTCGGTTTCAAGTGTTTGGTTATACGATGTGCTAAACGTTCACCAACGTTCGTATTTTCTTAGACACGTGTGTGCGTGTTGCGATAATTCACCGAATTATCGTGTCACACTAAATTAAATTAATCCTAGTGTCACGTATACAATTATCAATAAAATAAAAATTTAATTAAAATAAATACTGACCTAGATTTTACGGGGTGTCACATCATCCCCTTGTAAGAAAGAATTTCGTCCCGAAATTCAGCTTGCGTTGACAGTGTTTGTATGTTTGGCGAACAGGTGAGGGTAATTCCTTTTCATTTGCTCTTCATGCTCCCACGTGAATTCTGGTACGCGTGGAAAATTTAATAGAACTTTTTCTATCGGTATCTTCTTGAGCTTAAGCTTCTTGATTTCCCGGTCCATAATCTCCACCGGTTCCTCAACGAAGTTTAATTGTTTGTCGATCTGTATTTCCTCAAGAGGAATGGCAAGGGATTTGTCAGATAGGCACTTCTTGAGGTTCGATACGTGAAACACGTTATGTACACTGCTCAGCTCGTTGGGCAGGTTCAGCTCATAGGCCACGCGGCCTATTCGTTTGGTGATATAGAAAGGTCCGATGTAACGAAGATTCAGCTTTCCTCGTTTGCCGAATCGTATAACTCCCTTCCAGGGCGACACCTTGAACAAAACTCTGTCTCCCACATGGAATTCCAATGGTTTGCATCGCCGGTCAGCATAGCTTTCTGTCTATCCCGAGCTGCTGCCATTCGTTGACGTATCTGCACGATTTTCTCGGTCGTCTCGTGCCCAAGCTCAGGGACGGTCAGTTGGCTTTCTCCAAGTTCCGCCCAACAGATGGGTGATCAACATTTAAGACTGTAGAGTGCCTCGAATGGTGCAGTTTGTATGCTCGTGTGGTAACTGTTGTTATACGAGAACTCAGCTAACAGCATACGAGTCTCCCAGCTGCTGCCAAAATCAATGACACAGGTGCAGAGCATGTCTTCCAACATTTGTATAGTTCGTTCGCTCTACCCATCAGTCTGTGGGTGATAAGCAGTACTCATATGCAAGGACTTCCAGAAATGCGACATGAACCGACTGTCGGGGTCAGAGATGATCGATATTGGCACTCCATGTTGAGTGACCACTTTCTTCAGATAAATCCCAGTCAATTTATCTAGTTTGTTGGTCTCGCAACCACTTGCTGTCTTAGATAGCTGAGTTATGAAGTCCATGGAAATTTGCTCCCATTTCCACATTGGTATTTCAGGTTGCTGAAGTAGTTCTGATGGCTTCTGGTACTCAACCTTGACTTTTGAGCATGTTAAACACTTAACAACGTAAGTTTCAATTTCTGCCTTCATGTTTGGCCACCAATAAGTAGTATTCAGATCATGGTACATTTTATCAGAGCCCGGATGTACCTAATACCAGCTCTTGTGAGCTTCATCCATCACTACATCTCTCAATCCTCCGTAGTGTGCAATCCAGATCCGGTCCATGAAGTAGTATGCCCCGTCAGTCTTTACCTCTAGTTGCTTGTCCATGCCTCGCAAGGATTCCTGAGGGAGGTTTTCGACTTTCAAAGCTTCTTGTTGAGCGTTCTTGATATGTTATGGCAACTAATAATGGATTGTGAGTTGTAGTGCATGCATGCATTTTGTTATTTCTTTCGGACTTAATGCGTCAGCCACTACGTTTGCTTTGCCAGGGTGGTACTTGATGGCGCCATCATAACCGCCAACGAGTTCAACCCATCTTTGTTGTCTCATGTTCAGCTCCTTTTGGTCGAAGATGTGTTGTAAGGTCTTATGATCGATGAAAATTGTACACTTTGTGCCGTATAAGTAGTGTCACCATATCTTCAAGGCAAACACCACGGCTCCCAACTCTAGGTCATGAGTTGTACAATTCTTCTAATGCACCTTCAGTTGTCGTGATGCATATGTTATAACTTTCTCGCGTTGCATCAACACGCAACTGAGTCCTTGTTTCGAAGCGTCGCAATACAACACGAAATCATCACATCCTTTCGGTAGGAATATGATTGGTGCAGTGCATAACTTCTGATTCAACAAGTTGATAGCAGACTCCTGTTTCTCTCTCCAATAGAACTTATTGTCTCTGTGTGTCAGGGAAGTCAGTGACAGAGCGATTTTCAAAAATCCTTCGATGAATCGTCGGTAATACCCAGCCAATCCTAGGATTGTCGCACCTCGGTTGGAGTCTTTGGTGCTTCCCAGTTCTTGATGGCTTTGATATTGGCTAGTTCTACGTGTATTCCTTTCTCATTAACTACATGTCAAAGAAAAAATTGGACTTCGCGAATCCAGAAATCATATTTGGCAAATTTCGCGTAAAGTTCCTCGTTCTTCAACATTTCTAAAACAAGCCTTAGGTGTTCAGCATGTTCCTCTTAATTCTTAGAGTAGATCGGGATATCGTCAATGAACACTATTACGAATTTATCGAGATAGGGTTTGCATAGTCAGTTCATGAGGTCCATGAATACGGGTGGTGCATTGATCAGTCCGAAGGGCATGACCAAAAATTCATAATGTCTGTAACGGGTTCTAAAGGAACTCTTAGGAACATTGTCTTCTTGTATCCTCAGTTGATGGTAACCCGATCTCAAATCACTCTTCATATAGTATCTTGAACTTTGCAACTGGTCAAACAAATCATCCATTCATTGTAACAGGTATCGATTCTTGATTGTCTCCTTTTTCAGCTCTCTATAATCGATGCACATACGGAATGATCCATTTTTCTTCTTCACGAACAAGACCGGTGCTCCCCAAGGTGAGAAGCTCGGTCTGATGATATCCTTGTCTAACAAATCTTGCAGCTGGTTAGATAGCTCTTGAATCTCTGTCGGCGCTAATCGGTATGGAGCTTCAGAAATCGGTGCAGCTCCTAGTGTGAGGTTTATATGGAACTCAATTTGTCGTTTTGGTGGTAGTCCATGTAAATCCTTAGAAAATGCTTCAGGAAAATCGTGGACTACAACAATGTCCTCGATCTTCTTCTCCTGCTTTAGTTGTTCGGTAATAAGGGCTAGTATAGTAGCGTATCCTTTCTGCAAGTACTTGCTCACCTTCATGCGAGACATGATATGTATCCCTCATCGTTCTCCCTGAATCGAGATCTGTTCTCCGCTCGGGAACAAAATTCGTACGATCTTTTCGTTGCACACGATCTTAGCTTGGTTTACGGACAACTAGTCCATTCCAACAACCACATCGAAGCTCCCGAGAGTTACCGGCATAAGGTCGATTTCAAGCTAGTGATTCTCCAAAACCATTATGCATCCTCGAAAGATGTGTTGCGTTTCAATCATATAATCTAGTGGTGTTGGGGTAATATCAATCAGTATGCTAAATACACTAGATATAAAGCTCATATCGACACCGGTATCAAATAATATACTTGCATAGACATTATTTAAAAGAAACGTACCGGTTACGATATTCGGGTCGTCCTTGGCTTCTCCCGAGCCAATCAAAAATGCTAGTCCCTTGGTTGCACCTCCCCTAGCCTACTTTAATTGCGGGCAGTCCCTCCGCATATGTCTCGGTTTCCCACTTTTGTAATACCCATTGAGAGTGTTCTAGTTGTTGTTCTGGTTGTGGTTAGGGTTATTTTTGTTTTTTGTTAGCTTGGTTCTGCAGTCTTTGGCCATATGGCCACTTCGTCCTAACTTCAGGCAACGATACGTCTCACATTGCCCAAAATGGTGATATGAACATTGGTTGCACAGGGGGCATATCCCCTCGTAGACGCCCTTCCCTTTATTGTTGGGTTGGGTCGCTGTGAAGGCTCTTGTAGGTGCTGGTCTGGACTGTTGCTGGTGTGGTGAGTGAGACTGGTGGTGACTGGGTTCCCACTTCTGTTTGTGGCTCTCCTGAAGTTTCAGATGTTCACCTCGCTTGGGTAGCTTTCCCTGAGCCACCCCTTGATCGGCCAGTTTATGGGCCAGTCTGATTGTAGGTTAGATCTAGATCTGGTCGAAGGCTGTGACCATGCTTTGAATTTGCTCGGGCAGTCCGCTAATGAAATGCTCAATCTTTCTGTATTCTGGGGTCACCATCCTTGAGCACTGCTTGCGCAGTTCATGGAACCGCATGCAATACTTTTCGATCTCCGATCCCACCATCATGTGGACCCAGAATTCCTCCTCCAGCTTTTTGATTTCGTTTCTCGGATATTACTCTTCTTGCAACATTCTGGTGAAATCTTCTCAGGTCATAGAGTTAGCACCGTCCAAACCCAGGGTCCCTCAAGAGTACCGGTCGCATACTTGAAGCTGTTTTCATTCTCACATTCGCACATTGAGAAGATAGATTCCGCCTTCTCCACTCATCGGAGCATTCCAACAGCTACTTCTGTTCCTTTGGAGGTATGGGCTCAGAAAGGTCTTAAAAGAGCATCCCTTGTTGGTGCTGCCATGTGATCCTATTTATCAGTAACCAATTTCATGTGTTAGTGATGGTGTTAGCTATACTATGTTAGTCGGGTTAAGCAAATTGTTAGTACCATTGTTGGTTCCACTAGTTTCACTGTGCAGACGACTTGCTTTGTACTCAGCAATCGCCTTGTTGACTCTGCGATCAACCATCATTTTGATGGTTTCCACACGAATTTGTATTTTGTGTGGACGTGAATTTGTACCACTTCTTGCCATTGTAGGTTTATATACGAAAGGGATAGAGTGTTAGTCATCATTGGTTAGAGTGTGAGTCAAGTGTTAGGTTAGTTGTCATGTTAGTAAGCCATCATGATCAAACTACACAATTAATAAATCAAAACGTCATTTCATTAATATCAGCTTGGAATACAATGATTTTAAAATGAGATACTACTCTTACGGTTCGTATGAGCGCATCCCGCTCATATAGGCGTACAAAAAGTAAATTAAATTAAAATGAAATAGTCTAACTAATCTGTGGAGATTGTGGAGTGTGAGTCTCCACAGTCAGCGGGTCCCTCATCTCCATCCTCCTCAGGATCCTCATCAAAGTCTCCTTCCTCAAGGTCCTCTGCCTCAAACTGAGGCTCCTCCTGCTCAGGCTCTACGATAAACTGTCCTGCCCATGCATCCTAGATCGTTGCATGGTTTTCCTCGTTTGCGACCACTACTGCAGCTAGTCGTCCACCGTGCTCCTGAACCACTGCGGTGGTCTCCCATTGTTGTTCCTCTAACTGTGCCATCATGTTCCGTATAGCTGCGATCTCGTCCATTACCTGCTCTTGCAGGTAGTTCTCTTGTCGTCGTAGAACTCTAACCTCCCCCACTAGCTCATGCATCCTCCGTGCCTCGCGGGCCGATCGTGCGATATGGGCTGCGAAAGCTCGCTCTAGTGGCACGCCAAGTGCCAGAAGTCGATGTGCGCTCGGCACATCAATCTGTAGTTGAGGAGGAGGTACTCGCTCCTCCTTGATCCAATCCCACACTGTCGTAGGGTACCAGCCCCATTATCTAGCGCGCCTCGCTTGCCGTATCCTCTCCGACTCCTCTGTGTCTACCAGGACACGATGTCCCGTACCCTTTGATGGTCCTCCTCCTTCAGCTCATATCTCGCGGAGCGTTTCCCCGGGTTCCTCTGAGCATCATTGTTGGCCATCCAGTAATCTTAAGTCAGTAAGTAACAAATAGCAATAATATCATATTAGTGTGTCATGTCTAAGTGTAGTGTCTAATGTTGAGCAATGGCTATAGTCAAAGTTTACTACATGCAAACCTAGTTCTCTATAACCAAGGCTCTGATACCAGTCTGTCACAACCCAAATTCCCACGTGTGGAGGCAGTCCACATGGGCGTGACGTGGCGAAAATCATAGCTCATGGTCATATGCAATGACTCTATATGCTTTTCAAAATACAATGTTTGTCATACACACAACCAAATAGTTTATAAAATAAAGCAGCCAAAAAATTTAAGTTATGCAGCGGAAAATAAGATGTCAGACACTACATTTTTTAATACAAATAACATAGATAATAATTGTTTGTTTCAAAAGACACAGAAATGAATACATGGAATCCTATGCTCTTTCCTGGTGTGCATTTCTGATCCATGTGCAGTTAATTACCTGAAAATACATGTTTAAGAAAAAGTGTCAACACAAAGGTTGGTGAGTTCACAGGTTTTGATAGACATAGATAATAATCTGAAAACGTGTGTCATGTTGTTTATTAAAATGTTAGTCCCGTACCCTAGGCTCCAAGTGTCAGTACGTCACTACCAAACTAGACTTGTTAGTCCTTGCCTGCGCTATGTCTCGTAATAACATAGCAAGATAGGTTGAGATTTGACGTGTCTCGACCTCCAGTCAGTATTGTGTCACGTGGGGTACATCACACCCAAACAGATCTATTCAAACTCACCTCATTGTTTGTACATTAAAGGTAAGACTTTGTGAGGGCTTGTTATGATTACAACACTTATGTTTGTCTAATAAACCAGCATACACAAATATCTTTGTACAGTAATAATGTTTGACTTGATTCAACAAGTATTCTCCCCCTATTTGAAAACTTTGTAAAAGAGTTAAAGAGGGGTAGTAAACTCACCTTGGTGATTGTCGGAAAAGTGAATGTGTGAGCTCCGAATCTCAGCGGTGAATCTGTCATCGGCTACCTATATCATATAGCTTAAGTGAGTTCGTTTAAGAGACCGTGTTCGTGTTCGTGCTCGTGTTTGTGCTAAACAACCATCGTTTGTTATGTTTGTCCATGTCGATCCGCATTTAGTGGTGCAACATAATTAGCTATTGCACGGTGACAAATTAAATCTTTTGTAAGCACAACATCATTACTCTTCTTATATTTCTTCACTTGACCCAAACTGCAGTCTATCATATGCTTTAGCTTCAACTTGTCATCCACAGCTGTTGTCAAACTTTGTTCAGGAAATATTTCATAAATAAGCATCTATACAAATCTTGGATATATAATGAACTTGTCATTGGCTATTGTGATATTATCAGATAAATATCTAAAAATAATTGCAAAGAAGTTGAATGGCTTATTTAGAATCAAAGCAACCATAGCTGATCTCATAAGATCTCTCAACTCATCAAATGTGCCCCTCCTCATACTCATACAATGAAGAACCACACATGTGCAAGAAAGTTGTACTGGAGATGCAATTTTATACTTCAAAGTATTTGATTCCCAAGAAGCATCCTTTAATACATCTTTCTGCAATCAAAGTCATTCCTTCAGGTTCTCTAGCAAACCTCAAAACTCTACGAACATTAGCTGTTGGAAAATAAGGACTGACGAAGCAAAACCACCTTTCAAATATTCTTTGTGACAAATGTTGCAGGACACTAGCTTCCGAAGACAAGTCTTCAGAAGAACCTTCGAAAGATAAATAAAAGCCAACTGCTGCTTCCGAAGACAAATAAAAGACACCAGCTTCCGAAGACAAGTCTTCAGAAGAATCCTCGGAAGACAAAAAAAGGCATCAGCTTCCGAAGACAAATAAAATAAAAGAGCTTCCGAAGACAATACTTCAGAAGATGTTTTACTCTTCTCAGTGACAAACAAACACACTTGTTTCCGAAGAATAAAAGCCAATTACTTCGGAAGACCTCCAAGGATATCGGAAGAAAAGCACTATTCCAGAAGACATATGTTTCTTCTGAAGAAAGAAATAAATGTAACCTTCTTAGGACAACTGTCTACTTTAGATAGTTTACTAGGAAGAACTTCCGATTGAATAACTTATTAGCATTAGTACAAAAGTCTGAACTCAGATCTTTAAAGATCCTATGTTGACTTTACAATTGTACTATTCTGATGCTACAGTGTCTGTAATAGTGTCATCAGTCTTATTTGTTTGTCCTTTTCTTTTATTTGTCCTGAAACATTAAATGTCGGGGCTATTTATACCCCAACATCTACTGAATGAAAATAACACTTTTCTCTGAATCTTCCTTGTGTTGCCTTACTATTTTCCTTTCTTTCAACTTAAGAAAACTAAACACTAAAATAACAACTGTGTAAAACGTGAGAGGGAGCAAAACACCAAAAGCTTTGTCTAAAGCTCTTGATCCTGGTTAAGTTTGTCTTTCCTAAGCTCACCGATTTTCTACATTAGCTTCACTAATTCTCATCACTTATCCAAGTACATTAGCCTCAATAACAAAAACATCATCAAAAGTAATCAATCTTACTGACTCCCAGAAACTTTGAATATGAGATCAATAGTTGTGACAATGATTGGATATAGCATAAAATATCCTTGATCTTCTCAAAAACATGATCATAGGTCTAAAGTCCTTGCCATTCTTTGTTGTAGGATCCAAGTAAACACAAATGTTATGTTTGTCACCAAATGCCAAGTTTGCCATATTTGCAATTTAAAACAAACATATTTCAGAATTCAATTCACGATTAAAAATAAAAAAAATTCTAAGTCTTAAGTCCAGCGAACCTAAGTTTAAGGAAAACCTATTTTCACATTGACGAACCTGAATTTCTGACTAACCTAGTAAACAAATGCGAAACTTTGGTCAAACGAACCTCTATTAATTAAAGGTTCAGTCATTGACTCAGAAAAGGTTCGGCACGAACCTTTCTACGTCAAACGAACTTGTTAACCAACAAACCTGTTAACCAACAAACTTGTCTCAAGTTAAAATCAAAATTCAATTTTATAAAAAGATAAGATTAATCACATCAATATGTTCGCCACAAACCAATCAACAACATTAAAGAAAGAACTTTTTATAAATATTTGATTAATTATGGTTTATTCAACATTGAGGAGTTCGACTATCTGGAACTTAAAACCAAGATATATACGAATCCAGTCGGTGAAATTTCAATCCATATACCTTTTTGAAATCATGATAACACGACAAATCCAATGATATATTGCAAACACTTAGACAAACACAATTTCAAAAAATCAGTTCGAAACAATCAGAGGTTCGTCTCTAGCAATCACAATGAAAGTGACGAATCAAATAAACCAACCTTTGCTACGTACTCAGCTTCACAATTTGAAGCTATAGAAGTTTGCTTTTTACATTGCCAAGAGACAAGCTATAGAAGTTTGCTTTTTACTTGATTATCTGAAAGGTTTTGAGATAACCTTAGAAAATGAACTTTTGGTTGAGCTTTTATTTGAATTATCCAATTTCTTTTAAAAATTCTTAACCGTTTTCCCGGCCCCAAAATTATCAAAGAAGAAATCCACCTTTTCCACATTCTTACACACCACATTTTTCTTTTGAAAATTTCCACTAGACTCTCCTTGATGTGTAATAGATGATCTAACATACACAATTGGTTTAAGGGTAGCGGTAGGTTTCGTCCTATTAACTGGTTTAGAAACCTCTGTGGATTTAATTACCACCTTCTCAACTTGTTTAGTTTCAGATTTTCAATGTGTGTTCTCAACAGTCTTTTTCTGTTCACCCTGCGATCAACCATCATCTTGATGGTTGCCGCACCGATCGGCTTCTTGCCTGCGTACGTGTGTATTCCCCATCCAACCATAGCGAATTGCTATACGGAATGGGTAGAGTGTTAGTCATCATAAGTTAGAGTGTTAGTCAGAAGTCATGTTAGATGTTTTGTTAGCAAGTAACCATAGTTTGAATGTACGATGAATAAAACATAATATCATTTCATTCATAGAAGCTATGAGTACAATGATTTTCAAAATGTAGTACTACTACTAAGTTCATATGAGCACATCCCGCTCATCTAGGCATACAAAAGTAAGATACTGAAATAAAATAAGCTAACTAATCCGAAACAATAGTGGAGTGCAAGTCCCCACTGTCTGCCGGACCGTCGTCCTGATCCTCATCAAAATCGCCCTCCTTGAGGTCCTCGTCCTCGAATTGGGGTCCCTGGTCCTGCTCCAGCTTGGGCTCCACTATAAGCTGCTCGGCCCAAGCATTCTGGAGAGCCGCCTGGTTCTCCCCTGCTACATCCGCCACCACGGCCAGCCTTTCGCCGTGGTCCCCGACCACTGGAGCGACTTCCCCCTATCGCTTCTCCAACTGCGCTGTCCGGTTCCAGAGCGCCTTGATTTCGTCTACCATCTGCTCTCGCAGATGGTCTAGCTATCCTCGAAACTGCAGGTTCTCCTCTGGAGAGCCCTGATCTCCTCATGCCTCTCGCGTGCTCTGCGGGCCTCCGGGGCTGTACGAAACCATAGTTGCCGGTAATTGGTGTGCTCGGTCATCATCCGTCATAAATCGATGGAGAGGTACTATCTCCTCGATGATCCAGTCCCGCACGGCGTGCGGGTACCAAGTCCATGACCTGGCGCGCTTGGCTATGCGCGCCTTCTCAGCCATCTCAGCATCCACCTGGGACATGATTTCCCGAACCCGCTGACGACTCTCATCTGTCAGCTCGTCCTCGGCGGGGGTTTTCCCGGGTTCCTTCCAGTATCTTCATTGTTGTCAGCCATCCTGTTAGTCTCAAATCAGTAAGTAACAGTTAACAAAAATAACATGTTATAGTGCAATGTCTAGTGTTGTGTCTAATGTTGAGCAATGGCGATAGTCTAAGTTCACTACATGCAAACCTAGTTCTCTATAATGAAGGCTCTGATACTAGTCTATCACACCCCCAAATTCCTACTTGTGGTGTCAGTCCACGTGGGTGTGACGTGGCCAGAATCGCTGCTCATGGTCATATAGAACAACTCTATATGCATTTCAAAATACAGTATTTGACAAAACAATATAACAAATGATTTGCAGTGGAAATACAATATCAAAGCAGTAGAAATAATAAGTTTAACATATGCAGCAGAAATAACAAGTGTTAGACACTACAATGTTTAATACAGTACATAATTTGAAATTGTTTTCAAAAGACAAAACATAATGCATGTGGATCCTAATGCTTGTCCCTTAAATGTGCATCATGTTCCATACGCAGCTAGTTACCTGAGAATACAAGTTTAAGAAAAAGTGTCAACGCAATGGTTGGTGAGTTCACAGGTTTTGATATACATATATATATATAATTAGAAAACATGTGTCATGTTGTTTATCATATTGTTAGTCCCGAGCCCTAGGCTCCAAGTGTCAGTGCGTCACTACCGAGCTAGACTTATTTGTTCCTGCCTCTGCCATGTCTCATAATAACATAGCAAGTTAGGTCAAAGTTTCACGTGTCCCGACCTCCAGTCAGTATTGCGCCACGTGGGGTTAGTCACACCCAAAAGGATCCATTAAAATCTACCACGTTGTTCGTACATTAACGGTAAGACTTTGTGAGGGCTTGTTACGATTACAACGTTTGATGTTTGTCTAATAAACCAGCATACACATAAAAATGTTTGTACAATATTAATGTTTGACTCGATGCGACAAGTATTCTCCCCCTATTTGAAAAGCTTGTAAAAGAGTTAAGGAGGGGCCGTAAACTCACTTTAAATTATCTAGTAAATCGAATGCCTAAGCTCCTGCGTAGACTGCGTGTCTGTCACCGACTACATAAATCGTATACCATACGTGAGTTTGTGTAAGTGATCGTGCTCGTGTTCGTGTTAGTGCTCGTGTTTGTGCTCAACAACCCTCGGTTTTTCATGTTTGTCCGTGTCGGTCCACATTGACCGTGTTTGCTCATGTTAGTCCACATTGACCGTGTTTGACCTTGTTTGACCAAGTTTGACCGTGTCAAGTCAACGACCCGTTGGTGAACCGTGTGTCGGTTTTGAATCGCGTAGCAGTCGTGTTAGTGCTCGTCGTGTGAAAAACGCGCAAGTCGCGTCCATGGACAACTTACTATATATAGTAAGTTTCCATTTATGGCAAGCTCCACATCACGTATATTTTTTTAACTTCTAGGATGCTTGTTAAGTCCTACGTGATCATGTTAACACATAGCATGTTGTCATACGAATCGAATAAGCATATAAGACACGTTTGCATACAAAAGTTTCCTAAAAAGGAAAGTTTCTAAATCTAGCAAGATTATTATCGGAAACCATCTAAGTTAGCATGGAATAATCATATTGAATCATATTAAGTCACTTAGCATGCTCAAAATATATATAGCATTTCTAAATCGATAGTTTACAAAATAAAGTTACTAAAAATAGTAACTATAACAATCATTCATCAACAATCATCCTAATCATCTCTAATTCAATTTCCCATCAATTATCAACATATAATACTATCTAGCATCATCTAAGCATGTCCATTTAGACCAAATCATCATCTATTAACATTTCAACTAGAAAAGTTACTAAAAATAGTAACTATGCCAAAAATGACCATAATCAAGTCCAAATCAATTTCTAAGTATCAAAATCATCATATTATTATAATAATAACAATTTCATACACATGCATGCTCATTTTTCATACCATATCATCATTTTGTAATTAAAAGTTACTAATAATAGCAAGTTTGTTATATAATCATATTTTAACCATTTTGTCAAAATTAAATCATGTGAACATGTTACCAACAACTTCAATAGATAACCATGAACATCAAAATTCATCTACAATCATTAGATTATACATGCATGTCTTTATTTCATCATTTTATATATAAATCATGCATCATAACAAGATGTCTCATCATAGATCGTCATGGAACTTCACAATAACCTTATAGATCATCATAAACAGTAGTAATAACATTAAACCCAGATTCGAATATTGCAAATTTTGTGCATGTGGTGGTGTAGTGCTTGCATGTGGGTTTCAAGGCTTGCATGTGTGTATAAATGTGGTTTTAAGCTACAAGGACTATGTAACTACCTTCAAATGCTTCGAAATCCCTTAGATGAGGATTCCACAGCCTCTAGCTCTTTTGGACAGTAGGTTTTGAGTAGCAACAAGGTGGTGATTATGTTAGGTGTTGTTCTAGAGAGCTCCCTTCAACCTCCCAAGTCTTCAAGTGGCTTCTAGTTTGCAAAAATGGCTTCCAAGAGGGAGTTACAGGTGAATTGGGGAAGAAGGAGTCGAATGGTGGAGTGTTAAACCGAAGAAAATGAGTGAGGTGGTAGTATAGGCATCATTGTCTTGGCTAAATAATGATTTTGTCGACTGGACGGCGTCGCGTACTGCCGAGAGGGTTCAAGATCCTCTCATGCCACGTGTCACACTAAATTAAACCAATTCTAGTTCCACGTGTACAATTATCAATTAAATAAACATTTAATTAAAGAGAATGATGACCTGGATTTTACGGGGTGTCACAGCAAGAAGCAAACATCGGTGTCAAATTCAAATGCTGAAGCTGAGTACACTGAAGCTGGTTGCAATATCAACTATTAGATTTTCAAATAACTTAACTAAAAACACCTCTCCTAATAGATAGCGAAGCAGCCAAAAATATTAAAAAGAATACTGACTACCATTCAAAAACCAAACATATAGAAATAAGGCATCACTTCATTAGAGACTGTTTTGAAAAGGGATTAATCGTCCCTGAACATGTCTCTACAAGTGACCAAATAGCGGATATTGTAACATTACTGTATTTCAGGCACTTCATTACATAAATACTTGTACTGTTAAAGCCTGATATGATAATTGATTATTACTATGAATTATTGGATGTTATTATTATTTGTATACATATTGAGAACACATTATTATAAGCATGAACCCTAGGAAGTTTAGTTTGAAACACAATTAAAAAGAACCAGAGAGTTTATTACATTGGAACACACATGTTATGGGTTGTTGATTTGGAATGGTAGTGGGATGGGATTCTATAATCAAAGATAGGCAAGGATATAATCATGGTCTATCGAAGAGGTGGTGGGATGGCGGCTGAGGCAGTTGCGACTGACCTCTACGTATGCCCTATACATAAGCCATCTTCGGTTTATCATGATTATATCAGTGTTGAGGCTTTGGTGAGGAGAATTCGAGGTTTGGTTTGGAATGGAAAGGATCTATGAGTTGGTTATTGTTTGGTTACTAAACATAATCAAGGACATATGGTCATGGTTCATCGAAATAGTGGTGGGACGGTGGTTGGATAGGTTGCGACCTACTCCTACATATGCCTTATACATAAGCATATTTCGGTCTATCATGGATGTATTAGTGATATGGTTTAGTGGGATTTGGATTGGGAAATTTATAATATTCAAGATAATAAAATAATGAAAGCATTATTGAAGATGATTAAGCGATGGTGAGGTTACGAGCATAACTTAAACGCGAATGTTATTTAAGAAATATTAACTTAATAACGTATTCGCGTGGGTGACGGACGATTCACACAAATATAAAGATTAACAATAATATTCTGAAATGATGTTCCATAAATCGTAAATCGAATCGAAAAGGTGACGATCTTACGAATACGTACGTGAGTAACGCGTTTCGATGAGATATTGAAATATTATCTAACGATTTTTAAATAAGAATAAGAAATTAAAAACATTTATTAGGAATCACAACCTAAGATGGATTTGAACGAATGGTTTTATTCAATAAATAATTTAACAAAAATAAAACGGAATCGTTTCTACGGAATCGTTTAGGATCTTTAAACGTAAATAAGCGAGACCGAGCACGAGAGGACGAAACAGGGTATAAGAAATTGGAACTCCACCATTTCTTTCATTTTACAAAACCCTTTCTCTCTCTAAAACACCCCAACCTGCCACCCCTTTCTCTCTCTAGCTTCTCTCTAGATTATCTCCTTCGTTTCTGAACGGTTTCGCGAGATCTTGGTGCCTAAACGTTCGTGTGATCGAGGAGAACATAAAACCACGAAGAAATCTAGCTTTTGATCGACATTTTGAGGTAAATCTGGATGTTTACTTTTCGGTTTTTACTTATAAACTGCATGTGTACATGGCTCCAAATGTTTAAACAAATTTATTGTTTAAACTTGGTTAATGGGACTAATTTCAACTTATGGAAGTCAAGTACGAACCTTCAAGGCTTAGAAACTCGAGGATGATGATGATGAGAGGCTGGTTCTCTGGGAAGTAGGTCGGCTGAACCACCTTGCTGTTGGTCGCACCTCCTCTTGGCCGAACCACTCACTTCAGCCGAACCATGAGGGCTATGCACATAGAATCCCCGAACCAGGGTGCAGCGAACCAAAGAAGGGACGAACCCTACATGGCCGAACCTTCTCTTGGCCGAACCTTCCCCTTTAACGAACCCCATTGGGACGAACCTTAGCATCTGACTGAATCTCTACCATGCAAACCCTAGCTAGCCGAACCTTTCCTTTTTCGGCGAACCTTGGCCTTTAGCCGAACCCTGGCTACTGAAATTGTGCAAATGGCCGAACCTATGGCTGCTGATATCATAACAGCGAACCTAAGGGCCTCATGAAACTTATGGGCTGTCAAACCAAGGTTTTCGGTCTAAGGGAAGGAGCATACGAGTACATGAGCATTAGGAATAAACCAAAGAACAAGAGGGTGGTGTGTACTATGCATGCATGAATGTTTTGAGGACCATCATCTCTTTGCTAAAATACTAAACCTCTTAATCTAAGAATTTATGAATTATGAACATTTCATGTGATTAACCTATGTAGGAATTTTGAGATTTAAACTAGGTTTTAATAACGTAGAATATGATGGTCAACTTAAGAAATCATGCTTGTATGTATAGGTATGTGTATAAGTTGGATTTTCACCTTTACATATACATATTTATGAGGACACACATAAGGTATCACAAATTATTATCGCTAAATAATTAAGATTAACCAGTATAAACTATATCGTAATGATGATCACTTATAAACAATGAGTGAGTTATTCTAACTTAGATAAAAGGAACTAAGTTGATGACACACTTCGTAATTAAAAGTTAACACATATGGACACTCTGTAGTAATAAAACACATTTACTTATGAACACCAACACACGATAATTACAGGTTGATTGAGTTGCTTTTGATTTCTCTTACATGAGCGCGCATTTTACAAGAACACTAATTCTAAGGAATTCAGGTGAGTTCTTATAACCTCCTTTTTAAACCATTTTATTTTTAAACTCGGAGGTGTAACATGTATACCGTATTTAAATATTATTTTGATAACACATGGGTGACACCTGGTTTATAATTATGATATTCATATTATTGAATTATCATTGATTATTGATGGATTGATATGGATTGTTATAACTCCGTGAGTCACTATTGGTTGAGTTGACTTAGGTCCTCCGTAATGATTGAATTACTGTTGTTGAGTGGACTTCGGTCCTCCTCGGAGATTCCACTGTTGGTTGAGTTGACTGCGGTCCTCCGCATTACATGTATTGACACCTACACTATTTAGGAATATCGTTGGTTGAGTTGACTGAGGTCCTCCGTGGTAAGTTATATTGATATGAATATGATGAATATTGATTATTGATTTGATGTGACTGATTGAGATTGGTTGATTATATGTGGATATTTACTTGTGCTTATTTGAATTATGTGATGGTTGTGTTTGTGGTTGTTATGTTTGGCAGTGTTCGATTATCTCACAGGTGCATATGTGGATTTTCTTGGAAAAGTATAAACTTTTATAAACATTTTGTAAACCTTTGAAACATTAAAACTTATGATTACCCACCAACTACTCCGTAGTTGACACTTGATTTTATACGTGTTTCAGGGAACGAGGAGAAGTAGGTCGAGCAGGATAGCTCGATATCTTTTGGACATCATCACTTAGGGTCTTGGACTTAGCTAAAATAACTGAAATTCTAAAGACTAGAGTTTAGTTAGTTTAGCTAAATCTTTTGTGTAATTAATGTTACTAGATCATGATGAACATGATTTTTGATGTAATTATTTTGGTTGAAATTAATTGTTAGGTTATGATTTATTTAAATGCCCACAAGCTTATGAACAATCTACACATCCCTCGTGGCATCCCGACCTTTCCTCCATCGGTCGGGGTGTTACAGATTGGCATCAGAGCCTAGGTTATAGGGAAGTAGGTTACTAGAAATGGTTGACCAAGTCTATAACCGTAGGATACCCTAGTATGAAGTTCTTTCAAACACTAGTTATTATATTCAAGATTTCATGCTTATGTGTTTATTACATGTTAATTGAACTGCTGGTATATATCTGAATTACATATGTTACTTGCTGATTACATGTGATTGATTGTGCCCTAATGATTTGATAAGGACATGCACGTGGTGTATCGTAAAGGTGGTGGGCTGGTGGCTGAAGCAGTTGCGACTGACTTCTACATATGCCCTATACATATACCATTTACGGTACATTAGGTGGATGTCAGTATTGAAGAATAAGGGAACTAACCATTTGGGAAATTATTTGCTTAAAAAATTAACTTCTTAGGAATTTATTTGCCTAGGAATTGCTTGTTTGATCTTTGATCACCAGACAAGGACACACTCGTAGTATACTACAAAGGTGGTGGGACGGTGGCTGGGGCGGTTACAACCTACCCCGACATATGCCATATACATATACCATTTGTAGTATATTGGGGGTCTATCAGTGCCAGGAAACTTAGGATATTATTAAGATATGTTGTAAAGTTGTGGTTGATGGAATGTTGGTTGAATTTGGGTTTGGATTGACATATTAGATGATCTCATTGATGGACACGATGAACTATATGGGAACTTAGTGACGAACTGAATAGTTGAGCATTCAGATGGACACTTAGTTAAAATATGAACGCATAGTAATGATACTAACACTTAGTGATGGTATGAACACTTGATAATGAGATGTAAACATATGGTAAACTTAGACATTAGGGGAGCTTAAATGTTAGGTGAACTTAGACATTCAGTGAACTTAGAAATAGGTGAACCTAGTGTTAAGGTGAACTTAGACATTAGGCAAACCTGGATGTCAGAAGTAATGGAACACACTTCACTCATAATTACCCCCCATAGGATTAGGTTGTGAAGTGGGACACTTGAGAAACTTACTAAATACTAACAAGGGCATAATCATGGTGCAATGCAACGGTGGTGAGACGGCGGCTGATGCGACTGCGGTCAAGTCTACGTATGCCCTATATATAAGCTTGTTGCACTGCATCGGGAGGTTGTCAGTGTTAGTATAGGGTGGGAAATGTTTGAAACCTAGGAATATTTAGTTAATAATAGATATGAACAACTAGGATGCTTTAGTATAATATTAGGAAATTTCTACTTTGCTATGAGTTTAATGACAGATAGGAGAAAAGTATAGTTCCTATATATAACCATAACTATTGAAATGAACTCATTTGATCATAGTTTGTATGACTTACGTTGTAAATGGTAGTAACATGCTTCTAACATCCTCAGAAACTGTTGGAAAATAAGGACTGACGAAGCAAAACCACCTTTCAAATAATCTTTGTAATAAATGTTGCAGGGCACCAGCTTCCGAAGACAAGTCTTCAGAAGAACCTTCGGAAGACAAATAAAAGACAACTGCTTCCGAAGACAAATAAAAAGCACTAGCTTCCGAAGACAAGTCTTCAGAAGAACCTTCGGAAGACAAATAAAAGACAACTGCTTCCGAAGACAAATAAAAAGCACTAGCTTCCGAAGACAAGTCTTCAGCAGAACCTTCGGAAGACAAATAAAAAGACAACTGCTTCCGAAGACAAATAAAAGAAAAGAGCTTTCGAAGACAATGTTTCGGAAGACTCTTCTCAATGACAAACCTCTAAAGACACTTGCTTCCGAATAATAAAAGTCAATTACTTCGGAAGACCTCCAAGGACATCGGAAGAAAAACAATATTTCAGAAGACATATGTTTCTTCTGATGAAAGAATAAATGTAACCTTCTTTAGGATAACTGTCTACTTTAGATAGTTTACTATGAAGAACTTCCGAAAGAATAACTTATTAGCATCAATACAAAAGTCTGAACTCAGATCTTTAAAGATCCTATGTTGACTTTACAATTGTACTATTCTAATGCTACAGTGTCTGTAATAGTGTCATCAGTCTTATTTGTTTGTCCTCTTCTTTTATTTGTCCTGAAACATTAAATGTCGGGGCTATTTATACCCCAACATCTACTGAATGAATAACAACACTTTTCTCTGAATCTTCTTTGTGTTGCCTTACTGTTTCTCTTATTTCTTTTTCTTTGAACTTAAGAAAACTAAACACTAAAATAATAAAAGTGTAAAACTTCAGAGGGAGCAAAACACCAAAAGCTTTGTCTAAGCTCTTGATCCTGGTTACGTTTGTCTCTTCTCAGCTCACCGATTTCCTACAATTGGTATCGGAGCCTTGTTCATTAGTCTTGGTTTAACCATCAAGGCTAAAATTCAAAGCTCATTTTGATATCTGTGTTTAGTTTTCTATTATCATCTTCTTTTCAAAATCTGCTAAAGATTGATTTTTGAAACTCTAAAGTGTTCAAAAATCCTTCAACCAAACTATCTTGAGTACTCACTATCTATTGATTTACTCAAAACTGTTTGAACAATGGCAGAAAATTCACCTTAGACCCCCATAACACTGGTTCTGCCACAAAGCCACCAATTCTGGTTAGGTATCAATATAATATTTGGCAGAGACGGATGTTACATTTCCTGTCAAATAATCATACAGGATGTTGGAAGTCTGTCATGTTCGGACCTCATAAACCAATGGTCTTGGACACAGAGACTGGAGATAATGTCCCTAAGGATCCCCGAAACTACACTGAAGAAGACTTTCAGAAATTGGAGCTTGATGCTAAGGCACATGCTCAGCTGGCTATGGCCCTTCCGAATGAAATTTATTCGGGTCTTCTTCACCATGAGTCTGCTAAAGACTTGTGGGATGCTCTAAAAGAGCAATTCGGTGGTACCGATGGTGTTGTAGCTAATACCATAGAGATATTAGCTCAACAATATGAGACATTCTGCCAACTAAATAATGAGTCACTGACTCAGCAATTTGAAAGGTTCACTTCTCTCTTATGTGAACTAAAATTAGCTGGTCAAGTGTATCCTCCTGTCTCAGTTCTAAATCGATTTTTAAGATCTCTCCCTGAAAAATGGGAAACTTACTCTATGGTCATGAGATCTTCACCAGATTTTGACAAAATCTCACTTACCCAACTTCATGGTAAGTTGCTCACATTTGAGCGAGAGATTGACCAGAAAAGGAAACTAATAAAATCTGGTAAATCAACTGAAGAGTATGTGCAAGGGAACACTGCTCTCCATAGTCATAACTCTGTGATAAATGATCAGAGTTATGATGAACACATTGATATAAATACTGGCATCACCTCTTCCTTCTCTTATCGTGATGACCACTCTCTCTCATCTGACCATCTATGTTTTATCATGGACGATCTTCACCAGGTTCCAAGTGATGACTTGGAAGAGATGGACATTCTCAATCAACTGGCTCTCTTGAGTATAAGAACTAACAAGTTCTACAAGAGGACAGGAAGAAAATTTCCTGGTATCCATGGAAAAACCAAGATTGGTTTAAATAAGGAAAATGTTCAATGCTATAGGTGTCATGGCACTGGACATTTTGCAAGGGAATGCTCTAATGCTCCAAACTCTAATCCTTCTTCTTATGTGACCTATCCAAACTTGTCCTCACATACCTCTTCAACACCATATTCATCCACCTCTTCTTCTTTCAAAAGGTCCAATAACTCTCAAGAATCAGCACATATTGCACAAAACTCTTCTTCTAACAATGTACAATATGTACAAGCTGCAAATGGAAACATGTACCAACTTACTCCTGCCTCACTTCAAGTTGTTACAGCTCCTCCTTCACAAATAAATGCTCCCGGACATGCTGTCCAATCTTCATCATCTGGTCAACAGGCTCTTTTCTCTCAAGAGTACATAGACTGGAGCAGCTTGCCTGAAGATGTTGGCCATGCCCTCATCACTTCTGAACCAACAGATTTTGCTCTTATGGCTGTTGGTGAAGACTCTTGTTCCTCTGATCAACCTGAAGCAGACATTTCTGATGCTCAGGTATCCTCTTCTACCTTAGAAAAATTATGTTCCAATGCTTGCATAGAGGCTTTTTCAAAAATAAAGAAAGCCAATATGTTACTTCAAAAGCAAAATCAGGAGTTGGAACAACTTCTTGACAATAAAAATTCTAAAATGGAAAAATTAATAAAAATAAAAGATAATGAAATCTGTGCCTTGAAAACTGAGAAAATCAATTTACAAGCATCATTTGATCTACGAAAGGAAAAATATTATGCTTGTAAAGATGAACTATCTCAAACTCAAGTAAGCTGTGAAAAGTGGGTTGAATCTTGCTAAGAATTCAAGATGCTTTTACAAAAGCAAGGTCACAGCAAACCAAGATTTGGAATTGGGTATAATCACACTGCTCAACCAGAGGATTATACACCCATTGATAATAATAAGGAAGAAACCACTCCTGAAGCTATTTCACCAACTTTTCTTCCTGGTGAAATTCCTCCAATAAAAGATACACCTCCCTTGGTGTATCAGCCAAACTATTTCTCTAAGTTTGTATACCCCACTAATACAAATAGATTAGAAAAATCTCAGTTGAACTCAGTTCAACACAATAACTCTTCAGAACAAAGTGAGATTGCTCCTGATATGAGCTCTACTCCCTGTTCAGAAGAAACAATAAAGTCTGGGTTCACTTCTAATATCAAGTCAAATCTTGACAAGGGAAAAGAACATATGATTAATATCCAGTTTCCTCCTTCTCATCCTCATCCTCCTTATCCCACAATGAAAGCAAACAGACCTTTCATCCCAAATTATTACTCTCTCTCTCCTGCCTGCTTAAAATGTTTTAAGTACAATCATGTTACTGAAAACTGCAGAACAAAAACACCTTTGGAGAAAGCTAGAATAAAGGCTAATAAGTTGAAAGCTGATCATACTTCCTCATCTAAAGGGAACCTCCCTAATAAAGTGAAGAAAGTAAGACCGGCAAGTAACCAATCTGTTGGGACTCACCCTCATTCCTCTTTTATTTCACCCTCCTCCTTGAGTGCTAACTCCAGACCTTCCATTTTGGGAACAGCACCTCCTTACTTACATAATGGTGCTACCTCCTCCCCTATGGATTCTCAAATCAATCTTCTCCAACAGAATCAGCAACAGTTACTGATAATGATACAGAAATTGATGAATAATAAACAACAAAACAAAACAAATAAATAAAATAAAAATACCCCATATCTAATCTTTTGTACGTAATTCTCATGTGCAGAAATCCTCTTCAAACCAAAATCATCTCTGGTATGTGGATAGTGGAGGATCTAGGCACATGACTGGATGCAGATCCATTCTGAATGACTTCATTCGGAATAATGGAGGATCTGTTTCTTTCGGAAACAATGCAAAAGGTTGGATAGTGGGATCCGGTTCTGTCTCAAGAGTAAATTTGAAAATCAAAGATGTTAGCTTAGTTGAAAACCTCAAGTTTAATCTCTTGAGTGTCTCTCAATTAGCTGACAAAAATTTTAGTTCATTTTTCACTAAAGACAGTTGCAAAATTCTTTCTCCAGAAATAAACTCAAAAATAAAGGTCTTGATTGATCAACACACTTTGCTAACGGCTAGAAGAAGTGGAAATGTCTATATTGTAGATATGACTACTGACTCTCAAACATCTTCTCCTACATGTTTGATAGCCAAGGCATCATCTTCTGAAACCACCCTTTGGCACAGAAGACTCAGTCATCTTAATCACCAAACTCTTCATAAGCTTTCAACCCTTTCTTTAGTAAGAGGATTGCCTTTTAAAGAATTTCACTTTGAAGGTCAATGTGAACCTTGCTTAAAGGGAAAGCAACATAAAACTTCACATAAGTCTATTGAGGAATCCAAAACAACTAATTGTCTTAATCTACTTCATATGGATCTATTTGGTCCAGTGAAGGTAGCTAGTTTAGCTAGAAAAAAATATTGTCTAGTTGTTGTGGATGATTACTCAAGATTTTGCTGGACCTTCTTCCATTTCAGCAAAGATGAGACTTCTGATAAAATAATTGCTCTTGTCACTCTTCTTGAAAAACAATTCAGTCTTCCTGTCAAAATGATAAGAAGTGACAATGGTACAGAATTCAAAAATCAAGTTCTAGATTAATTCTGTATTTCTAAAGGAATCCTTAGACAATATAGTGCTCCTAGAACTCCTGCTTAAAATGGAGTTGTAGAAAGAAAGAACAGGACACTAATTGAAACTGCAAGAACCATGCTTGCAGACTCAGGATTGCCTTTATCATTCTGGGCTGAGGCAGTAAACACTGCTTGTTATGTTGCAAACAGAGTTCACATTGTAAAAAGACATAACAAGACTGCCTATGAAATTCTGTATAAAATAAAACCTCTCATTTCCTTCTTCAAAGTCTTTGGATGTTCGTGTTTTATCTTAAACACAAGAGATTCTTTGTCCAAATTTGCTGCTAAAGTTGATTCTGGATACTTTGTTGGTTACTCTCAGACTTCTAAAGCATATCGAGCCTTCAATCTCAGAACAAAAATAATTGAGGAATCTATCGATGTAAAATTCAATGAATTAGCATCCACCTCAACCTTCCCTTCTGCTTCTGATGATCTCTTCGATCTTGAAAGCTTCACATGCATTCCTTCCATCCCCTCTTCTTCTCCTTCATCCGAGTCATGTCAAACTTCTGAAGATCTATCTTCTAGTGAGGAAGATTATCTCTCAAAGTTCTTCACTTCTTTTCCATCTCATCAAATAAATTCTCAAGAAGCAAATTCTCAAAACCAAGATAATATACCATCCACTCCTCTATCTCATGTCCTGGATAATGCATCCATAGATGTTCCTGACCACATTCTAAACTCTCTGAGCCCCATTGAAAACTCACCTTCGTCCTATGCTGCCTCTTCAAATAACTATTTGGACATCTTTCCTTTCAACAAAAATCATCCTCTAGAACAAATCTTAGGTGATCTAAGTAAAGGAGTTCAAACAAGAAGCCAGATTTCAAATTTCTGTCTTCATGCAGCCTTTCTGTCCCAAACTGAGCCATCCAAATAATAAGAGGCTCTTAAAGACAACAATTGGGTAGAAGCAATGCAAGATGAGTTATTGCATTTCAAAAGACAAAATGTTTGGACTCTATGTCCCCTGCCCGATGGAAAATATCCCATCGGAACCAGATTGGTTTTCAGAAATAAAACAGATGACAGAGGCATTGTAATAAAATAAAGCCAGGTTAGTGGTGCAAGGTTACTATCAAGAGGAAGGTATTGACTATGATGAGACTTTTGCTCCTGTGGCAAGATTGGAAGCTATTAGACTCTTCCTAGCATTTGCTATCTCACATAACATAAAGGTATACCAAATGGACATAAAGAGTGCTTTCCTGTATGGAACAATAAAAGAGGAAGTCTATGTTTGTCAACCACCAGGATTTAATGATGTTCATCATCCTGATTGGGTGTACAAACTAGACAAGGCACTCTATGGTCTAAAACAAGCTCCAAGAGCATGGTATGACACTCTATCTCAATTTCTTCTTTCTAATAAATTTTCACGGGGAACCATTGATAAGACCTTGTTCATGAAAAGAGTTGATAAGGAATCTTGTTGGTCCAAATTTATGTTGATGACATCATCTTTGGATCAACAAAACCTTCCTTGTGTGAACAATTCTCTAAACTAATGTCTTCTAAGTTTTAAATGAGTGCTTTAACTGAATTAAAAACATTTTTAGGACTTCAAGTCAAACAAACCCCACCCGGGACTTTCATTCATCAATCTAAATATGTAAAAGATCTTCTCAATAAATTTGATATGAATGACTGTAAAATAATTCCTACTCCTATGGCAACAAGTCTTGGCATATGTCCAGATGACAATGGTGAATCTGTAGATCAAACTCTCTATAGATGCATGATTGGTTCTCCGATGTATCTTACTGCATCAAGGCCAGACATCATGTATGCAACATGTGTTTGTGCAAAATACCAATCTTCCCCCAAGCAATCTCTTCTTTCATTTGTGAAGAGGATACTCTGGTATCTAAAAGGGACTCATGTGCTAGGTATTTGGTATCCTGCTAATCAAATTTGTAAGCTTGTTGGTTTTTCAGATAGTGATTATGCTGGATGTTCTCTAACCAGAAAGTCCACTTCAGGAGGTTGTCAATTCGTTGCAGGTTGCTTAGTGTCATGGCAAAGCAAGAAGCAAACTTCAGTGTCAAATTCAACTGCTGAAGCTGAATACATTGCAGCAGCCCATTGCACTGCCCAAATTCTTTGGTTACAATACCAACTGCTCGATTTTGGAATAACTGAACTAAAAACACCTCTTCTAATAGATAGCGAAGCTGCCAAAAACATAATAAAGAATCCTGTCTATCATTCTAAAACCAAACACATTGAAATAAGGCATCACTTCATTAGAGACTGTTTTGAAAAAGGACTAATTGTTCCAGAACATGTCTCTACAAGTGATCAAATAGCTGGCATATTTACCAAGCCCTTAGACTCCTCAACTTTCTCTAAGTTTGTGCCAAAATTGGGCATGATAAATATGAGTTAATAAACGAAGACAAGATTATGTTTATTAACCTTTGCATGCATAAACAATAAAGGATAGTTTTTATAAATTATCCAAACAATGGATATTGGATAAACAACTGATTGATTTCTTTCAGCAATTATCTTTACACACAGATAGGATCAGTGGTCATATGATCACTGCTTCATATCTATCTGATGTTTAAACTTTCCATTGTTACATTCATCTTCCGATGATCTATTCTTCTGAAGATATCTCTTTCTTCTTCCGAAGAAATAAGATATCTCCTTCTTCTTCCGAAGATATCTTGTTCTGCTCTCCAAGATATCTACTTATTCCTCCGAAGATATTTCTTTTCTTCTTCCGAAAACTTTCATGAGCTTATTTAACTTGTGTGTCAAATAAGATTCTTCCGATTCTGCAAATAATAAATCTTGAGCTTTGCACTTGACATGACGGTTGTCAATCTTTCTGATAGACCCGAGTCTCAATACTGACTCTCACGGCTCAAGAAGATTCGTACCGTCATTTTATTAACCAATAATCTTCTCGGATTACTTTCCTTATTTATCATCTTCTTCTCCATAATTCTATTTAAATCCTATTTCTTCTCTGGTTTTCAAGAAACCCTTCTTCACTTTGAAAACTCTAAGTAATGCTCATAGTTATGGATGATAAGTTGTCAGGCATGTCGCCTGGCACGGAGCACTTACGCTTACCTTGTCGCAAGCTTCATGCTTATGATAATGGCGTAAAGGCTTCGGACCAGGCTTCATTCCTCACAAAACTTCGTCTGTACTTTTCGAATGTGCATGAACATGTCTTCTTGACCAAATGTGTAAGTCTCGATCTCTCTCTTTTTCTAACTCAGCTCTGTAATTTCATACATAATCATGAATTTTTTTTTGGTTAACCTGAAAAACTTGATTATGTACGTCCTTTTGATCTTTACAGGCATTTATTTCAAATAACATCTTCTTGATCATCTGATATATTATCATAAATGTTCGTAGTTCCGGCTATGCTTTCAGTTTGTCTCTTTGATCTTCATAGTATTATGACGAATTTGACTAACTGATGTTCAAAATGTTGAACATTGATGGATGATACTAAAGAAACACCCATCTTTAGTAAACTCACATCCACTCTTCTTTCACACCTAAAACTGATACCGGCCATAAAATACTTTTCCAAAACCCTTCAAGCCTAATAAACCCAAAAAATTTGTTCAGGAAGATGAGATCCCTGAACATGATTGTGTTCCCACTAAACACATGGATACATCTGTTTCATCCTCACAGATATATCAAGAATCTCTTCCCATCCGGCTCCTCATTCATCCTCTTCACAGGATAATGTTGTATTCCTAAGGGAAACCTCACTAACCACTGACTTGTCATTTGACAATCAGATGGTTGTCCTCTCTCCCAAGGACGACTCTGTTCTTTTCAACAGCCCCCCACCTCTATTAATCAAAACTTCTCAACCCTATAACAGAGGATGAGATCCGGTCGTCAAGTCCATCTTGACCTCCTGATCATATATCAGGAGCATCCATTTCATATGAAAATCCAATGGCTTTTCATTTGAATGGATTAGGCAGTAAGACTCCTGGTATGGCAACAGCCAATGAAGTTTTTCTTTAAACTAAGGCTAGGAAATCCCCAGAACCAAGAACAAGGGGTTATGACATTTCTGAGATGGACTCAGGTCATAATAAAACTGACTCTCTAGTCAGGGATTCGGATGACATCTACAAAATGATGGGCGGATCAGCTCTTCACACTATCGAATTAACGGATGACTCTCTTTAGTCCTGTAATCCCACTCTACCCCATGCAGGCAGCTTCAGTTGAAGGTTTCTCTAAATTCTTAACTCACCTACAATTCTACCACCTTTTCTATCCTGCTCCCTTCTTTACCTCCTCCTTCTTCCCTGATTAAGCCAAAAAGAGGGAGACAACACATAAAACCACCAGCCTGAATTTCCAAAATTGTTTGGGCTCTAAAGATAAGTGGTTTTGGCTTCATCAGTCCAGAGGGAGATTGTTGGAAAATAAGGACTGACGAAGCAAAACCCCCTTTCAAATAATCTTTGTAATAAATGTTGCCGGGCACCAGCTTCCGAAGACAAGTCTTCAGAAGAATCTTCGGAAGACAAATAAAAGACAACTGCTTCCGAAGACAAATAAAAAGCACTAGCTTCCGAAGACAAGTCTTCAGAAGAACCTTCGGAAGACAGATAAAAGACAACTGCTTCCGAAGACAAATAAAAAGCACTAGCTTCTGAAGACAAGTCTTCAACAGAACCTTCGGAAGACAAATAAAAAGACAACTGCTTCCAAAGACAAATAAAAGAAAAGAACCTTGACATTGCCTGATGGAAATGATGATTTTGTAGTTTACTGTTAAGCATCCAACCCAGGTCTCAATTGTGTTCTCATGCAACGGGGAAAGGTTGTGGCCTATGCATCGAGACAGTTGAAAATCCATGAGAAGAACTACACTACACACGACGTGGAACTTGGTGCAGTCGTGTTTGCCTTGAAGATATGGAGACATTATCTTTATGGCACAAAGTGTGTAATCTTTACCGATCACAAGAGCTTACAGCATGCACTTAACCAGAAAGAACTGAACATGAGACAACGAAGATGGGTTGAACTGTTGAATGATTATGACTGTGAAATTCGCTACGATCCTGGTAAAGCGAATGTAGTAGCAGATGCGCTTAGTCGCAAAAGTCATGTTCAAATCCATAGTGTCCGAGTGTACACTAATCTCTATAATGATGTTCTGGTAGCCCAACAAACCTCATTGGCTAAAGGTAGTCTTCATGATGAGATGTCTTGTGGGGCCGAATTACTATTGGAAACTAAGGATGATGGTTTGATGTATTATTTGAATCGGTTGTGGATACCTAACAGGGATGATCTTAGGATGATGATTTTAGATGAAGCTCATAAGTATCATTATATAATCCATCTGGGTGCTGACAAAATGTATCAAGACCTTAGAGTCTATACTAGTGGCCTTGAATGAATAAGGATATTACTGAGTATGTATCCAGGTGCCTTAACTGCGCTAAAGTCAAGGCAGAACACCAGCGACCTTCAGGATTGTTAATGCAACCAGAAATACCCATGTGGAAGTAGGAGAATATATCCATGGATTTTATTACCAAACTTCCACGGAATTCCCTTAAGTGTAATATTGGATCGTGATGCTCGTTTCACGACACGATTTGGGAATCACTTCATGAAGCTTTTAGAACAAGATTGGATCTTAGCACCGCCTATCATCCTCAAACGGATGGACAGACGGAGCGGACGATCCTCACGCGAGCATTGGTATGGCTCCATTTAAAGCTCTTTATGGTAGAAAATGTCGGTCACCTATTTGTTGGACCGAGGTCGGCGAATCGTAGATCACTGGTCCTGAGATTATTCAAGAAACGACTGACAAGATTCACCGGATTCGCGACAATATGTTAGCTGTTCGCAGTCGACAGAAGAGTTACGCGAATAAGAGAAGGAAACCTCTAGAGTTTGAAGTTGATGATTTTGTATTACTCAAAGTATCACCATGGAAGGGAGTCGTACGATTCGTGAAGAAGGGTAAGCTTGCTCCCCGATATGTTGGCCCTTTTAAGATTCTTGAACGGATTGGGAAGGTTGCCTACAAGTTGGAACTTCCTCCTGAACTTAGAAATGTACACCCGACGTTTCACGTGTCCAATTTAAGAAAATGCTTAGCTGATCAGGATCTTTAGGTACCACTCGATGACATTCGCGTCGATGATACGATGCACTTCGTTGAAAAACCAATCGAGATAATGGACCGTGAAGTGAAGAAACTCAAGCACAGTAGAATTCCAATTGTCAAAGTACGATGGGAGTCGAAGCGTGGTCTAGAATTCACCTGGGAACGGGAAGATCAGATGAAGCTTAAGTACCCACATTTACTCACTATGGTCACTCCTTGAATTTCGGGACGAAATTCCCTAAACTAGGGGGGACTGTAACATTACTGTATTTCAGGCACTTCATTACATAAATACTTGTACTTTTAAAGCCTGATATGATAATTGATGATTACTACGAATTATTGGATGTTATTATTATTGGTATACATATTGAGAACACATTATTATAAGCATGAACCCTGGGAAGTTTAGTTTGAAATACAATTAAACAGAACCAGAGAGTTTATTGCAGTTGAACTCACATGTTATGGGTTGTTGATTTGGAATGGTAGTGGGATGGGATTCTATAATCAAAGATAGGCAAGGATATAATCATGGTCTATCGAAGAGGTGGTTGGATGGCGGTTGAGGCAGTTGCGACTGACCTCTACGTATGCCCTATACATAAGCCATCTTCGGTTTATCATGATTATATCAGTGTTGAGGCTTTGGTGAGGAGAATTCTAGGTTTGGTTTGGAATGGAAAGGAAAGGATCTATGAGTTGGTTATTGTTTGGTTACTAAACATAGTCAAGGACACATGGTCATGGTTCATCGAAATAGCAGTAGGACGGTGGCTGGATAGGTTGCGACTTTACTCCTACATATGCCCTATACATAAGCATATTTCGGTCTATCATGCATGTGTTAGTGATATGCTTTAGTGGGATTTGGATTGGGAAATTTATAATATTCAAGATAATAAAATAATGAAAGCATTATTGAAGATGATTACGCAATGGTGAGGTTACGAGCATAACATAAACACGAATGTTATTTCAGAATTATTAACTTAATAACGTATTCGCGTGGGTGACGATTCACACGAATATAATTATTAAAAATAATATTCTGAAACGATGTTCCATAAATCGTAAATCGAATCGAAATACGATACGAGCGTTGGATTCGAAAAGGTGACGATCTTTACGAATACGTACGTGAGTAACGCGTTTCGATGAGATAACGAAATAATATCTAACGATTTTTAAATAAGAATAAGAAATTAAAAACGTTTATTAGGAATCACAACCTAAGACGGATTTGAACGAATGGTTTTATTAAATAAATAATTTAACGAAAATAAAACGGAATCGTTTCGACGATGCAATTTAATTAAAAGCATTTTATTATTACGAAACATAATTATTTAAACATGTTTCATTTTAAATATGTTTTACGAGAAAACTGAACATTTTAGGATCGTTAAATGCGAAATAAGAGAGACCGAGCACGCGTGGACGATACGGGGTATAAGAAATGGGAACTCCACCATTTCTTTCATTTTACAAAATCGTTTCTCTCTCTAAAACACCCCAACCCGCCACCCCTTTCTCTCTCTACCTTCTCTCTAGATTATCTCCTCCGTTTCTCAATGGTTTCGCGAGATCTTGGTGTCTAAACGTTCGTGTGATCGAGGAGAACCTAAAACCACTAAGAAATCTAGCTTTTGATCGACATTTTGAGGTAAACTGGATGTTTACTTTTCGGTTTTTACTTACAAACTCCATGTGTACATGGCTGCAAATTTATTAAACAAATTTAGGGTTTAAACTTGGTTAATCGGACTAATAACAACTTATGGAAGTCACGTACAAACCTTCAAGGCTTAGAACCTCGAGGATGATGATGATGAGAGGGTGGTTTGCTGGGAAGTAGGTCGGCCGAACCACCTTGCTGTTGGTCGAACCACCTTGCTGTTGGCCGAACCTCCTCTTGGCCGAACTACTCACTTCAGCCGAACATGAGGGCTACGAGCCTGGAATCCCCAAACCAGGGAGCAGCGAACCAAAGAAGGGATGAACCCTACATGGCCGAACCTTCTCTTGGCCGAGCCTTCTCTTGGCCGAACCTTCCCCTTCAACGAACCCCATTTGGACGAACTTTAGCACCCGACTGAATCTCTCTATCATGCAAACCCTAGCGAGCTGAACATTTCCTTTTTCAGCGAACCTTGGCCTTTAGCCGAACCCTGGCTGCTGAAATTGTGCAAATGGCCGAACCTATGGCTGTTGATATCATAGCAGCGAACCTAAGGGCCTCGTGAACCTTATGGGCTATCAAACCAAGGTTTTTGGTCTAAGGGAAGGAGTATATGAGTACATGAGCATTAGGAGTAAACCAAAGAACATGAGGGTGGTATGTACTATACATGCATGAATGTTTTGAGGACCATCATATTTTTTCTAAAATACTAAACATCTTAATCTAAGAATTTATGAAGTATGAACATTTCATGTGATTAACCTATGTAGGAATTTTGAGATTTAAACTAGGTTTTACAAATGTAGGATATGATGGTCAACTTAAGAAATCATGCATGTATGTATATGTATGTGTATGAGTTGGATTTTCACCTTCACGTTTACATATTTATGAGGACACACATAAGATATTAGAAATTATTATCGCTAAATAATTAAGACTAACAAGTATAAACTATATTGTAATGATGATCACTTATAAACAATGAGTGAATCATTCTAACTTAGATAAAAGGAACTGAATTGATGACACACTCCGTAATTAAAAGTAAACACATATGGACACTCTGTAGTAATGAAACACATATACTTATGAACACCAACACACGATAATTACAGGTTGATTGAGTTGCTTTTGATTTCTCTTACGTGAGCGAGCATATTACAAGAATACTGATTCTAAGGAATTCAGGTGACTTCTCATCACCTCCTTTTTATATCATTTTGTTTTTAAACTCAGAGGTGGAACATGTATACCAGATTTAAATATTATTTTGATAACACATGGATGACACCTGGTTTATCATTATGATATTCATATTATTGAATTATCATTGATTATTGATGGATTGATATGGATTATTATAACTCCATGAGTCATTATTGGTTGAGTTGACTTAGGTCCTCTGTAATGATGGAATTACTGTTGTTGAGTTAACTTCGGTCCTCCTCGGGGATTCCACTTTTGGTTGAGTTTACTGAGGTCCTCCGCAGTGCATGTATTGACACTTATACTATTTAGGAATATCGTTGGTTGTGTTGACTGAGGTCCTCCGCGATAATTCCGCCGTTGATTGAGTTGACTGAGGTCCTCTGCGGTAACTTGTATTGTTATGATTATGATGAATGTTGATTATTGATTTGATGTGATTGATTGAGATTGGTTGATTATATGTGGATATTTATCTGTATAGTTGGATACATCTGTTCCATCCTCACAGATGCATCAAGGATCTCCATCCCACCTGGCTCCTCATCAATCCTCTCAACAGGATGATGTTGTACTCCAAAGGGAACCTTCTCTAGCCACAGCAATTCCACCTGACATTCAGATGGCAGTCCACTCTCCCAAGGACATTTCTATTTCTTCCCCACATATAGCCCTTAACTCTCCTACTCATGTTCCCCATGAGATTGATGCTAGGTTTGAGCAGCTTAGTTCTCCTTTCCATTCTCCAACACAGGAGCTACCCCATCAAACCTATTCTCAAACTAATCAATCTCCTACCCAAGGAGAAGAGGATGAGATATGGATGTCCGGTCCATCTAGACATCTTGATCATATATCTGGAGCATCCATCTCACTGAGAATCCACTAGACTCTCATTTCACTAGATCAGGCAATAAGACTCCTGATATGGCAACAACCCATGAAGTTCTTGAAATTGAGGCTGGAAATCCCCCGAACCAAGAAAAAGGGGTTCACGACATTCCTTATATGGCAACAACCCATGAAGTTCTTACTACCCAACTTACTTCCCTGCTTCAATCCTTTACCCGTCAATTCCTCACCACTCAAAAGATCCAACTGGATCTGCTGAAAATTTCAGTAGATACCAAAGTCTCCTCCTTAAAACATGAAATCACTAACCATACCAGATTTCTTGAGTCCCTTAATGGGATTGCTCCTCCTTCTCCCTGGTTCAAAGAACAGGTTGATGAAGCCAAAAAGAGGGAGAATGAAAGACTCATGTCTGCTGCCCAAGCTGCTAAAAGGGCAGAAGACAAGACTTAGCAAAGGAGGATGAAACAAATAAGGCTGCAGAACCAAGAGGCACTTCTTGAAGCAGCATTGGATCAACAATTCCAAACTCAAGATGCTAAGGCTAGCTCAGAGCAGAAGCAAAAGGAAGCTCAGGCTCAAATAAACACTGGGACATCTGGAGTACCCAGGAAACCCAGACCTTCCAAATCAGCTCCACTGAGCAAACAAAGCCCATAAACACTGGCCCATCTTCCTCCACACAACCAAATAAAGAGAGTTCACCCACTCTTTCTCCAAACTCTGCCTCTCAAACCCTCCTTGAACTTTCTTCTCTTCCTATTACTCTCAATGCCTCCAACATTGGCCAAAAACCAAAACCAATAATTACTCAGTCGTTCTCAAGAAGACAAAAGAGTGTGGTCAGAAAAACCAAAACCCTCAATAACCTACCTCATAAACTCAACCTCTGCTAAAAAACCCACCTCAAACGCAAATGATGATCAGCTCATTGCCTCTCTTGTTTCAAGAAAGAGAAGGATTATATTGGCTGATGATGATGAGTCTAATCCTCCAAACACTGCCATAGTTCCCTCACCAATAAGATCAGCAGATGCTGAGAAACCAAAAACCTCTTAAGTAAAGGAATCCTATTCACCTGTTAGGACCTTCCCTTCTGATGAAAACCTTCGGAAGATAAAGAATAAAGAAACAGAGAAGGGAAACTTGATTTTGGCTAGTCTTGAAGCAACTGGTCTCTCAGGAGTTGAACTGGTAAGGACCTATCAAGAACAAATAGCCAGATTGGACCAGCAGCAAGATAAAGCCTATCAGGCTGAGAGGGAGCATCTGATCAAGTATCTGTTGGATGAAAGGAAATATAAGGTTGAAAACTTCAGTAACTGGGATATCACTAGCCTCAGAAATGTAGCTAAAGTTTTATCCGAAACAATAAAAGTTGATGTAAGGAAGAATAAGATCCTTGAGCAGAGGAAAAGAATAAAACATATCCTCATCCAAAATCAATGGGGACCAAAGAACAAAATAACCAGATGGAGAGATGAAGTTTTGTTCGATGAATGGTCTAAGTTCAAAAGAGAGAACAAAGACCACCCTGAGCTTTGGAACAATGTCACTCCCTATCCCTCTACAGTGACTCAGCTCAAGGATGATAACCCAAGCACAGTGATTGATCATTTGCTAAATGCACCTTTGGGAACTCTAGGTGTTGGGTCTGCCAAACCTCCATCTGCTAAGATTCAGCCTCCTCAGATTGAAAACTCAAGAATAAGAATAAACCGATGGTTCTATGACTCTGTTTCCAAGAGTATGGCCATAGAAAGATTCAATGGCTCAAGAACTTTCTTCTCAAATTGGGATGAGATTCTCACCCTACCAACTGATGATCTGAAGGAACCGCAACACAAGAATTTGGACGATGCTGACACAGAGTATGAAGTTCTAAACTTTGTTCGAACTCTTAGGAATAAAATTGGTCTGGCTTTAAAACAAAATAAGTAGGTTTTGGCTTCATCAGTCCAGAGGGAGATTGTTGGAAAATAAGGATAGATGAGCAAAACCAATGAAGGCAGACACTTGAATAAAACCGCGGATAGACAAGCCGCTGATGCTTCTCTTCTGATTGAAGAACTGCTTCAGTATCGGAAGGCTATCAGTGGAAGCTTCGATAAAAAGAACTGCCGCTGAACTTATTTCCCTCAGAAGACACTAGCTCATCTTGACATTATCAGAAGTCAAACGAGACAATCTCCTCTTCCCATATAACTGATTACTTAATCAGCTTTCGATGAATATCTTCCGAAAGAATAAACGCTGAACTACAGTACATCTACTTCAACATCGGAAGACCTGAAGCCTACTAAAGACTCTTGTTTCCATTGTTGTTGACTTTGTATTTGTACTAGTCTGTTGTATTAGTGTCTGTAACAATGTCAGCTATTTGTCTTATTATTTCTTGTCTGGTATTTCAGAATGTTTGGGTATTTAAGTCCCAACATTCTCTGAATAATTAAGCAGTGCTTCCCCCAAATTTCCTTGTGTTTTCTATCTTTTCTCTTCTCTCTCTTTCTAGGCAAGAAAACTAAAACAATGAAAATAACCTTGTGCAAAACTGGTAAAACAACTACCACTCGAGGTTCTTGTAGCTTTAACATTTGTTGTATTTAAATTTTTTTTAAACACATAACAATGTTAGTTAGTTTCTTAGTCATGTTGTCACACAACTATTTACACATTGTATTTACACATAGTAAATAGTGAAAGTACACGTACCGTACGAACTAGCCGGACGATCTGGTACTGGTTGTCATAGTCTCCCCTTGTCAAAGAAATTCTGTCCTGAAATTTAAGCATCATTGTCGGGCGCTACTTATTGAAACAGGTGGGGATACTTTGTCTTCATGTGATCCTCACGCTCCTAGGTAAACTCTGGTACATGCTTGGAGTTCCATCGAACCTTCACGATAGGGATACGGCTTCGTTTCAGTCTCTTGATTTCACGATCCATAATTTCTACAGGTTCTTCAATGAAATGTAATTTTTTATCCACTTGTATTTCTTTCAGAGGTATGACTAATGATTCATTAGCGAGACATCGCTTAAGATTTGGATACATGAAATACATCGTGTACCCCGCTGAGTTCATCAGGAAGTCTGAGTCTGTATGCCACAAGACCAATCCGTTGAGTTATCTCGAACGGTCCAACATACCTTGGTGCTAACTTGCCCTTAGCCCCAAAACGAACCACGCCTTTCCACGGTGACATTTTCAACATGACTCGTTCACCCACTTGGAATTCCAAAGGCTTTCGCTGTTTGTCTGCGTTACTCTTTTGGCAGCAACGTATTTCTTGTAGTCTCTGTTGAATATGGGCTATCTTATCAGTAGTCTCCTGAATAAGTTCAGGCCAAGTAATTCTATTGTCTCCCACTTCGGTCTAACAAATTGGAAACCGACATTTTCTACCATATAATGCTTCGAAAGGAGCACATCCGATACTGCTGTGGTAGCTATTGTTGTAGGAAAACTCAATGAGTGGTAGATGTTTGTCCCAACTTCCACCGAAGTGTGGGACGCATGTTCTCAACATATCCTCCAGGGTTTGGATTGTTCGCTCGCTTTGACCATCCGTTTGAGGATGGTTAGCAGTGTTCAAATTGACACTTGTCCCTAAGGATTGTTGCAATGATTGCCGGAACCACGATGTAAATCGACTGTCCCGGTCGTAAATAAAGATACTGGCACACCATGCCGCACTACTATTTCATTGACGAAAAGTCTTGCTAGCTTCTCCATCTTGTAATTCTCCCGACTTGGTAAGAAGTGTGTGGACCTAGTCAATCTGTCAATGATGACCCGTATAGAATCATGTCCGCTGGAAGTATAGGGTAGCTTGGTTATAAAATCCATAGCTTGGTCCCACTTCCATTGTGGTATCTCTGGTTGTTCCAGCAAACCTGACGGTTTCTGGTGTTCCGCTTTGACATTAGCACATGTTAGGCACTTACCAACATAAGTAGCCACATCTTTCTTCATACCCGGCCACCAATAAAACGACCTAAGATCTTGGTACATCTTATCAGCACCAGGATGAATAAAATAAATTGTTTTGTGTGCCTCGTCAAGAATAAGTTTCCGTAGTTCATCTACTGCAGGGATCCATACACCGTCCTAATAATAGATAACATCGTCTTGTTTTGTCTCAAAATGTTTTCGGCTCCACAGTCGAGCTCGTTTCTCAAATTGTTCCTTTCCACTGCCTCTTGTTGTGCTTGTAAGATTTGATCTCTTAGAATTGTTTGCACAGTCATTCCCATTGCTCTAACGCGCAAGGGTTTGACTCATTCCTTTCGGTTCAAAGCGTCTGCAACAACATTTTCTTTGCCCGGATGATATTTGATCACACAATCGTAATCATTTAGGAGCTCAACCCAACATCTCTGTCTCTTGTTAAGCTCCTGCTGATCAAATATGTGCTGTAAAATCTTGTGATCTCTGAAAATTGTGCATTTTTTTCCATACATGTAATGCCTCCAAATCTTTAGAGCAAAGACAACAGCTCCCATTTCTAAGTCATGCGTTGTGTAGTTCTTCTCATGTATCTTCAGCTGCCATGAAGCGTAGGCAATGACTTTGTCTCGTTGTATTAGAACACAACCGAGTCCCTGATGGGAAGTGTCACAATAAAGCACAAAGTCATCGTTGCCATCAGGGAGTGTTAAGATTGGAGCATTGCACAACTTTTGTTTCAATGTTTGAAACACATCTTCTTGTTTCCGAGTCCACACGAATGGTTCACTTTTCTGGGTTAGCTTGGTGACAGGTAAGGCTATCTTAGTAAATTCGAAATGAATCTCCTATAATAACTAGCCAAGCCCAGAAATGATCTGATCTCTATAGGTGTTGAGGGCAGGTCCCAATTCTTGATTGCCTCTATCTTGGCAGGATCCATGTGAATGCCACTATTGTTAATCACATGACCCAAGAACTGAACTTCTCTTCACCAAAATTCACATTTGGAGAATAACAACTTATCTAAATACGGCTTGCACACCCGGTTCATTAGATCCATGAACACTGCCGGTGCGTTCGTCAATCCGAATGGCATCACCATGAATTCGTAGTGACCGTATCGGGTACGAAAAGCCGTCTTGGGTATGCCTTCCTCTTGAATCAAGAGCTGGTGATAACCTGAACGCAGGTCTATCTTTGAGAAGTACTAAGCTCCCTGCAATTGATTAAACAGATCATCAATCCTCGGTAACGAGTACCAATTCTTGATGGTGAGTTTGTTAGGCTCTCTATAATCGATACACATTCTGAAGGATCCATCATTTTTCTTGACAAACAGTACCGAAGCTCCCCATGGTGAGAAACTTGGTCGAATGAATCTCTTGTCTAGTTCCTCTTGTAATTGATTGCACTGTTCCTGCATTTCTGATTGTGCAAGTCTATAAGGAGACCTAGCCACTGGAACCGCTCCCGGAATTAAGTCGATTCTGAATTGCACTGATCGCTCACGTGGCAATCCTGGTAGATCATCCGAAAACACGTCTGCAAAGTCTTTCGCAATAGGCACATCTTGAATTTTGATTGTCTTCTTGTCTTTCTCCACTATGTGAGCTAGGAATGCGATACACTGTTTCCTTATGCACTTGCGTGCCTTCATGCATGATATTAACTTGACACTGTGATTTGCTTGATCTTCATGAATTTCCAACACCTGATTGTTCTCCACTGGAATACGTAATAGCTTTTCGGAACAACTCTGTAAAGAGATAACCAATCCATTCCGACAATGATTTCGAAGCTTCCCATTTTCTATCTCAATGTGTGATCATCAAGTGTTAATGGGCAGTTCCTAAGTACTGTGTTAACTGTTAACCGTTATCTATTTGCCATTTGCTATCTCAATGATATAAGGGGAGTCCAACGATTCCTCAAAATAATTAAGTTGGCATGCAAAGTCGGATGAGATAAAACTCTGATCCGCACCAGTGTCGAATAATATAGATGAGTAAAAATCAGATAAGAGAAATGTACCAGTGACCACATTTGGGTCTTGTCGTGCCGCAGCAGCTCCAATCTGAAAGGCTCGACCTCTAGCTACTTGAGCCCTTGGTTGAATTCTTTAGGGACAATCCCACGAGAAGTGTCCAGGTTTGCCACAAGTGTAGCATGACCTGTTATCAGTAGCAACAGCTGCAACTGCAACTGCTGCATTGTTGTTCCTGTTCTGAGCCCCCGTGCTCTTGCATTGATTGGCCCAAAGACCAAACTTCCAACAGTTGTTGCAATGTCTGCACTGAGAAGGTTGTTGATGATGATCCTAGAAGTTGTTGCACAATGGTGTTGTGCCAGTGTAATGCTTCTTGATCTGCAGTGGTTGTGGTTGTGTGACCTGTGTTTCTTGAGTGGTCGCCTCATAATTCTTAACCACTTTATGTTTCTTTGCCGGGTGTTTATCCGGCTTACTTGAGCTTCCAGCCTTGGCTGTTTCAGCTTCTTTCTTTAGTGCCCCGGAGGCAGCCATTACATCTATCAGTGTTGATGACAGAGTGACAGCCATCTCCAAGGTAGTTGGGTGGGCAGCAATCACATGCCCCTGAACAGAAGCTGGCAGTCCACCGACATACCGCTTGATCTGTTTCTCCAGTGTTGGCACTATATGTGGTGCCAATGTCGCCAACTCATGAAATCTGGTGGTGTAGCCCAGATGCCAAGCACCAATCATTACATGACTGAGTAGCTCAGTCTCAACCTTCTTTAGCTCGTTCCTTGGGAAAAACTCAGCTCACAACAAACTCTTGAATTCCTCCCATTGCATGGACAATGCCTCATCCCTGCCCCTTGTCTGGACCTGAGCATTCCACCAGGTCAATGCTCGTTTATTTAACAAGCCTGCTGCATACCTCACCTTATGCTGATCAGGACAGCCACTAATGTGGAGGGTTGTCTCCATCTTTTCGATCAATTGCATCAATCTGACAGCTCCCTCACTGCCACTGAATGTCGGTGGATTGCATCCTACAAAGTTCTTGTAGGAGTAGTCCTGCTGATTTCTGGTGTTGCCACTGCCTTCACCAGAAGAGTTTCCAGTGTGGTTGCTGTCGGAGTTAATCTTGTTCATCATATCGGGAATTACTTCCCTCAGTTGACTGGTAAGCAGAGTGGCCAGTGCGATAGTAGAAGTATCCAACTCATGGTTGGGTGGTGGCTGATAAGGTGGAGTATGCAGAGGAGGAAGTGGAGGTGGAGGAGATGTAGGTGGGGATGGTGTTGAGGAGTGAGGTTGTGAATTTGGTGGTGGTAGCAAAGGTGGTTGTCTTCTTGGCGGCATTCTGAGCAAAACCGAAAGAAAGTCGGTTAGTGCAGTGATCGAATGCAGAAGACACATGCACATAGAATCATGTGTCTTATGTTCTCTACATGAGGGTCCCTAGGTTATAGTCTAGGCCAAACCGTTTTGAGTAATATGACCTATATTTCTCTATAACCATGGCTCTGATATCAATCTGTCACACGCCGAGCAGGCAGGCTGGATCAACTTTCCGGTCGGGCGGAAGGTTCTTGGGGCGCGATATCGTGTGATAATCAAAATGATCAGATTGTTTACATGGAAAATGATATATAAATGAGACATGATAACATGAAATTGATACATAATTACAAAGTTAAATTACATTGTTATGTTTATAATTTAACTAAGTAATTCTACCTAAAAAGAATCATTGAGTTTCCTATCTTGTATCTGCACAAGATTTACAAAAGTAATTCGACACCACTTGTAGTACAACTATGGATACCCATTTCTATCTCACATGTGTTCACCCCATTCGAAACACCCATTAATTGAGTTCATCACCCGTAGTGTTATATGTATAGAATAAAAGAGTATGAGGGAAACAGTTTATCAAAACCACAGTGATGATAAGCCCTCAGTGTTTTAAAGAAAATAGATTCATCAAATCTTATCCTTATTATTACTCTCTCAATTGTAGGGTCAACTGTAATTCACTTCTAATAATAGGAGTGACAGTTAACTTATTGATATTGTTCTCAAATCTTGAATGTATAGAGCTTAAATGGGATCCATTGTGGTCCTCACGAAATCATACTACAATGCATTCGATTTACCTCTTTCCCATTTGTAACCTTAGTGCCTTCAACCAAACTATTACCAGTAATATGACATGAGAGAAAATTAATTCCCCAGTATACCAGTCAATAGATTCGAAGGATTCGATTACAATTAGTTATTGTAGATTTATATCACCATGTGTCGTTTACCAAGCCTGACTGATGCCTCCCTGTTACCGGTCATACAATACCGGCCAATGATAATGTTTCGATCAACATATCGGCCTCACTCGCCGGCGGTTTGTCAAACCTATGGTACCACTACGTTATCGTCGGTTTAGTCGCACTAAATTAACTGGTAAAGGATTATCTTGTAGGGATTTACGATTGGACGATCTCATGAACAAATGATTGTTGTGATATAATACAAACAGTTTAATAGCAATCAATTGTTGTTATGTTCACCCATTGTCATCATCTCAATGTTGTCTGTTCTTAGTGTTTTGTGTTCTCATAGTTTTTAACAAAGTGTTATAAGAACTTGTCTTGTTACACAATGTTAGTAAATGGGTGAATGATATTATTAACATGAAATTATGTTATCATGATTATCATTCTTGTTATCACTTGTAATTGTCTCATGTTATCTCATTGTTATCTCATTGTTGTCTCATTGTAAATAACGAAGTGTTATAAGATTGGATCTTATTTTACATAAGTTATTTAGATGTTCGGATGAATTCATGAAGTTATATTACCATGAACACCCCTTATTGTCATAATTGTTAATGCACACACAAGCATACACATTGATCTTGAATAAAGTATGTTAATAAAGATAGTTCAACACCATCTAAATCATAAAAATGAATGAATTATTGTACTAAAACTTTTAAATAAATAAAAGATTTAGCATGTTTCTTAGAACGCAATTTAAATCAAAAGAATTAGAAAAAGGGCGTATGAACTCACCTGTTAGTTGATGTGGTTGACTACGTAATAACATACGTGCACGCGCTCACTTATGTTCTTGAGTTTGTGTTCACGATCCTGTGTTGTATTCAAATTGTTTGTAACTTATAAGTATAATTTATGGTATGTGTGTGTGTTAGTCCTAAAGTTGACTAAGACTTAAAGTCCTTTGTTATCACTTGGTCTTAATTCACTTGTAATGGGACATACTAACACTTAACCAATTAGGTTAAGCTTAGCATATCGCATTATTTTTTTTTGGAGGTTTGGTCTCAATCTCATTTATCCACATTAGGCCCAAGTTTGAAACCCATATTATTCCCTAGGTACAAGACTTAGGTTATTGATATATAACCTCTTTTATTGTACTTATGTAAATCTTGATAAGATCCTCTTCATATAAAGGTGTTAACACAAAACTCAATTATAAAACATGATTTCTTAACACTTCATAAAAAGAATTGTAGATTTTATCAAGTTGGTTAAATAAAACCCTTTACCAACTTTGTAGTACTTCTTCTTAACATCATAACCCCATGCATGTTTTCGGGTAGTGTTGTTTTAAGATGTGTTTTACAATTTTTAGGGTCTTAAAACATGTGGGACGAATGAGGTATCACACGAATGGGATAGCCCATGCGAATGTGTTCCATGCGATTGATGGTGCTTGGCCAATGTGGGTAGCCACGCGAATGAGGATCCCCTCCTGAATGATGTGCCATACGAATGGGAGAATCACATGAATAGAGATCTCATTCGGCCCTGCTCGTTCGGTCCTAAGCCACTCGATCGACCACTACTTCGGCCTTGAGTATCTGTGCGAATGGATATACTCATTTGGCATTGACTCATTCGCCCAGCAGCCATTTGGTCGAGCTGCTGCCGAGGCTCAAACCTAGTGTTTCTCTCGCATTTCAGTAAAGATTCATGTTGATTCGTAGTGAATATTGGTGCGGGAACTCGTTTTACTTGGTGCGGGAACTCATTTCAGTCGAGACTCTTGTTTCCGTTGTTGACTTTGCAGGTAATAAACATGCATATTTGGTGCTAAAGTAAAAAGATATGAGCTCCCGGTTGGTCGAGGACGGACCTGGAATCAAAGAAGGCCAAAAACTGAAATCTGGAACCCATCGAGCTACGCGACGGTTCCTTGAAACCCTGTCGTGCTATGCGACAGACTTAAAATGGTAGAAAATCAGTTTTAAGCCAAAAAGTCGAAAACCCTAGGGGGGAGACACTCTTGGACGGCGGGAGGCGAACTAGAAGGACGAAAAAAAGGCTTTTTCAAGGTGAATCGAAGGTTGGGAAGGCTAAGGATTGAAGATTGAAGGCGTATGATCAAGGAATTCGGGTGTTCTTCATTCGGTTTACTTTGTTTCTTTGTTCTCCTTTGATTCCCATGTCTCTCATTTACTTTAAACAGATTATGGATTGTATTCGTATGATGTTTCATGGCTAATCTTGTAGAACTTCCTACGTTTTGATGATTGCACATGTTTAACATTAGTTTTTATCGGTTTTGGATTATGTGTATGTGATGAACTCATGATGTAACAAACTTGATTTGGATTATTGAATGTTTTATGTATGTTTATGATTGTTTATGGATTGGTGATTTATTCCTCGTGTGCCTTGTTGAATGTCTTTCATATAATAGGTGCTTGCTAGATCAATTACTGTGTGTTTTTGATTAATAGATGGTTTACTCGTACGAGTTTACCATAGGAGTGATTATCTTGATATAGATATATTATATTTGCAACCAATCTTGATAGCCGTGAGGTGAGAGATTGTCGGTGTGTCTAGGGTGTTGGAATTGCTAGTTTAGAGACTTTGTGAGAAGATCTATCTAGTGTGTCTTACATCTGTGGAAACCGAATACAATAGGAAAATCCTAGTTATCCCTTAAACTTAGGTGTTTGAGACTTTCCCGCTGTAAGGTAGATTGTCTAGCGGATACATTTTGAGTGTAATTTGTGACAACCAGTACGAGACCGTCCGGCAAGTCCGTACGGTGTGTGTACTTTCACCATTTACTGTGTGTGAATACAGTGCATGAACAGTGTGTGTGATAACATAACTCAGAAAACAAGAAACAGTTGTACGTGTTTAGATGAAAACTTAAATACTGTGAGTACAACAACTCAAACAAACAACAGTTTACAAACAGAGGACAATAACCAATCGGTTGCGATCTGATATCCATAGATAACAGGAATCAGATGGCCGACAGTTCAGTGCGAAAGCAATATGAATCCCCTATTATCAATGTGAAAATAGTCTAATATAGTTGAGTCTGTTTGTGAGAAAGTCTAATGCAAGACAATAATTCGTTATCGTATACGAACAATAAACCGACAGTGTGTTTGCGTGGGTGACGATTCACACAAACATACTTGTGGGTTTAACGTTCTGAACGATAACTGAAAAGTAGAAAACCAAATCAGAAAGTGAAATGTACGATCAGGCTCGTACAGTTAGCGCTCTGTACGAAAACGCGCGTAAGTGACGTTTTCTGACGAAACGACGACGATTAACGAGTTAATCTCGAACGAAACAGTAAAAATAACAGAAACATAATATTTTATGTTTTTACAATTTTGAAACTCATCAAAATACTCTGAGAATAATAATTATCTTAAACACGTAAAATATGTGCGTGACGCGTCGGAAACGCGACGAAAGCGAGAACTGAGCAACAAAAACGAACCCGAATACCCACGGGGTATTTAAAGCCTTAAAATGAGGCTTTCCCTCATTTCACACTCCTTCTTCCCCACTCAAAACCCTAATCCCGCATCTCTCCTCCCACCACCATTTCTCACCTTAAAACCTCCATATCTCCCTCAATACTCCACCTAATCCTTCCATCTTTGGACCAAATCGAAGCTCTCATCACCCTCTACACGAAAGTAAAACCGATATAAAGGTTTAGCAGTCAAAATTCGAGGTATGAGGCTGTGAACATTCCAAAAAAAAAAAAACGGTTTCCACCCTTTGTTAGAACCTCACTAGTTTCCACCGATTTGAGACCATCTCGTTTGACCCTACACTTCGAAAAACTAGTCCTTGCATGGCACCATTGCTGAAACTACCTTGAGCCGTGGAATGGGGCTCACCCTAGGCAAGGTCAGCCACGGCCGAAGGAGCCACCCAGATCGCCGAATGGCTGGTGGCCGAATGGGTTCATGTGCCCTGGTTCATTCGCTAGAGACCATACGCCGGCCATTCCAATCGCCCTCATTCGTGGGTTCATGCTATTTGGCCATGCAAACCAGCCGGACCCTCTCATTCATCAGCCCCATTGATTCGACACTCCCATTCGCTGAGCGCCTTCCATTCGGCCAAAGCAGGGCACCATTCGACTGACCTGGTTCGGCCGCCCCTACCCCAGTCGACCAACATAACCTTTTCGGCGCAAAAGACTTAGCCGGCCCAATGACCTACCACTTTGGCCCACAGTTTACTTGTTCAACCATCTGTTTGGCCCAGACCCTGTTTCGGCCCAAACAGCATACGCTCGGCCAGCAGGGGCCACACAACCCTACGGCCCACTTAGGTAGTCTACACTCACTATTTCAGCCCATAACATGCTGATTGGGCCCAGCTCACTAGTTGGCCCGTGTAGCAAGTGATTCGGCCCAATTAATTTGGTTCGGCCCACTTCTTAGCTAGATTAACATTCGGCCCACGTCATCCACATTGAAACCAAACACTTGCGATTAACAATAAAGACTCAGGCATGAGGAATGGTTAATAACCCTATTTTACTAAAAAGGTGGTTAATGGTGGGGTATCATACATTTCACGAAGCTTAACAACAAGTTTTACAAGGATTGGTATTAGTTAATTGTTAACTAAGTAGCAACCAATTCAAGTTTAATCAAAATGATATGTAAAGCTTAAAACTATAAACCTAAGCTATATTCATAACTTGGGTTAGTTACCAAGATCCTAACAATACAAGTGCTTGACATATCAGAATATGGTTATGGGGATTTCAACAATAAAGTAAGGGGACTGAAACATAAAGTCAACAACACTACGTAATAAGATCAAAATAACTTGATTAAACGTTAGTAAAAGCCATAACAAATGAAACGGGGCCGATGCAATCCAAATGGCTATTGAAAAGTACATTGATAAACATGTAAAAGCTGGAACCCTCACTAGAAAGGGTGCAAAGAAAGCAAAGGATCAAGTTAAAGGTACAACTGAACCCTCAAAAGAGGAGTCCAAAGCTGGGTCATCTTCTAATTTCAAGAAAAATAACAAAAGAAAGGCGGGTCATGTTAACTATGTTGTGACCCATGCTCAACCTGTTCAGCAAGTGGCCCCTGGCAACATTGCTACTCAAGTCAACAAAAAGGTCTCACTGGTAATCAACCCATGTGTGCTACTTGCAAATACCATCATGCTCCTACTAACCCATGTCGATTGTGCACCAATTGCAATCGATATGGACACTTTGCCATTACCTGCCGATCACCTAAAGTTCAAGTTCAACAACCAACTGTGCCATTCATCACTGCACCAAAACCAAGGGCTTGTTTCAATTGTGGTAATCCAAACCACTTTATCAACAATTGTCCCCTACGTGCCAACCTCAACAACATGATGGTTGCTGCAAACCAGGCCAATCAAGGAGCTATAGGTCGGGTTTTTAATGTCAATGCTAATCAAGCTCAAAACAATAACAATGTGGTGAACGGTACGTTTTTGATAAATGAACTTTATGCTTCTATTTTATTTGATACGGGTGCCGATAGAAGTTTTGTATCCTTAGAGTTTGAACCATTACTTGATACCCCTAGAATTAAGTTGGACAAATCATTTAGTGTGGAAGTAGCCGATGGTAAGTCAATTAAGCTTGATTCACTCATCCCTAATTGTACATTGAACCTTAATAATCACAACTTCTCTATTGATCTCATCCCTATGCAATTGGGAAGTTTTGATATCATAGTTGGAATGGATTGGTTGTCAAAGAATCATGCTGAGATCGTGTGTTTTGAAAAGTATATTTGAATTCCTTTAGAAGAGGGTCAAGAGCTACGAGTCTATGGGGAGAAGGCTTCAAAGGGTCTTCAACTCATGTCTTGTGTTCAAGCTCAAAAGTACTTACGCAAAAAGTACGTGGCCTTCTTGGCTCATATTGTGGAAACAAAATCTGAAAAGAAGAAGTTAGAAGACATCCCGATTGTTCATGATTTTCCCGAAGTCTTTCCCGAAGACATCACTGGTTTACCTCCAACTCGTCAAGTCGAATTTCGAATAGATCTTGTTCCTGGTGCGACTCCTGTAGCCAAAGCCCCTTATCGTCTTGCACCGTCTGAGTTACAAGAACTAGCCAGTCAACTACAAGAACTTGCCAACAAGGGTTTTATTCGCCCTAGTTCATCACCTTGGGGTGCACCTGTTTTATTCGTGAAGAAGAAATATGGTTTGTTTAGAATGTGTATCGATTATCGTGAACTCAATAAACTCACTCTCAAAAATCGATATCCTCTTCCTAGAATGGATGATCTTTTCGACCAATTACAAGGCGCAAAATGTTTCTCAAAGATAGATCTTCGTTCTGGTTATCATCAATTACGTGTGTTTGAAGATGATGTACCAAAGACTGCTTTTCGTACTCGATATGGACATTACGAGTTCATGGTTATGCCATTTGGTTTAACTAACGCACCTGCGGTTTTTATGAACTTAATGAATCGTGTTTGTAAGCCTTATCTTGATAAATTCATGATTGTGTTCATCGATGATATTTTGATTTATTCTAAATCAAAAGTTGAACACGAGGATCACCTTCGTTTAGTGCTCGAACTCCTAATGAAAGAACAACTTTTTGCTAAATTCTCAAAATGTGAATTTTGGCTTAAAGAGGTTCAATTTTTGGGACACATTGTAAACGAAGAAGGAATTCATGTGGATCCTGCAAAGATTGAGACGGTAAAGAATTGGAAAACTCCAACTACACCGACTGAAATTCGATCTTTTCTTGGGTTAGCAGGTAAAAATTCTATACTATTAGCACTACTCTTAAGATCCATTATACATCACATTATAATTAAACATTTAAAACTGATAGGTTATTACCATCGGTTTATCTCAAATTTCTCCAAAATTGCAATACCACTTACGGCTTTGACTCACAAAGGCAAACCTTACAAGTGGGAAGCTTCTCAGGAGAATGCGTTTCAAACACTAAAACAAAAGTTTTGTAATGCCCCTATTCTTACTCTGCCTGATGGAAACGAGGATTTTGTTGTCTATTGCGATGCGTCAAACCAAGGTCTTGGATGCGTACTTATGCAACGTGGCAAGGTGATTGCGTATGCTTCAAGGCAACTAAAGATCCATGAGAAGACCTATACGACTCATGATCTTGAACTTGGTGCTGTTGTATTTGCACTAGAGATTTGGAGGCACTATTTATATGGCACTAAATGTGTGGTGTTTACTGACCACAAAAGTCTTCAACATATCCTCAACCAAAAGGAACTGAACATGAGACAAAGGCGTTGGGTTGAATTACTAAATGACTACGATTGTAAAATACGTTACCATCCTGGTAAGGCAAACGTAGTAGCCGATGATTTGAGTAGAAAGGATCATGGAAAATCAATCATTCTACAAAGTATTCAAATCTCCTCAGACATTCAGAACCGTATTCTTGCATCACAACAACTTATCATCTCAGGAGACTAGTTACAAGAAGAAGTGCCAAATAAAGTTCAGCTTGAAACCAAAACAAATGGTTTGTTACATTTTCAAAATCGTTTGTGGATTCCAAATCAAAACAATCTGCGAGATCTCATTCTTAGCGAAGGTCATAAGTCACGAAACTCTATTCATCCTGGTGCTGATAAAATGTAAAATGACCTCCGCGCTCAGTACTGGTGGCCATGTATGAAGAATGATGTGGTTCTATTTGTCTCAAAATGCTTAACTTGTTCTAAAGTGAAAGCAGAACATCAAAGACCGTCAGGATTACTCGAACAACCTGAAATACCTGTTTGGAAGTGGGAAGGAATTGCTATGGATTTCATAACTAAACTCCCACGAACTTCCAAGGGTTATGACAGCATTTGGGTTATTGTTGATCGTCTTACAAAGGCTGCTCACTTTCTACCAATTCGTGAGAATTATCGTGTGGAAGAGTTGGCTCGAATTTACATCAATGAAATTGTGTGTAGACATGGAGTTCCACTCAACATTATCTCTGACCATGATGGTCGTTTCATATCACATTTCTGGAAGTCATTGCAATCATTATTGGGAACTCAATTGAATCTTAGCACAGCCTACCATCCACAAACTGATGGACAATCTGAAAGGACCATACAAACATTGGAAGACATGCTCAGATGTTGTGTGATTGATTTTGGTGGTAATTGGGATAACCATTTACCATTAATTGAATTCTCATACAACAACAGTTATCATACTAGTATCAATATGGCTCCTTTCGAAGCTCTTTATGGGCGCAAGTGTCGATCACCAGTCTGTTGGAATGAGTTAGGTGAAGCTCAAATCACTGGACCTGAATTGGTTCAAGAAACAACAAACAAAATCTTTCGTATTCGTGAAAACTTGACAACAGCGAGAAGTAGGCAAAAGAGTTATGCTGATAAACGGCGAAAGCCGTTGGAATTTCAAGTCAACGATATGGTTCTTTTAAATGTATCACCTTGGAAAGGAGTTGTTCGTTTTGGCAAGAAAGGCAAGCTAGCTCCTTGATATGTAGGTCCTTTTAAGATCTTGGAAAGGATTGGTAAAGTGGCTTATCATCTCGAACTGCCTCAAGAACTCTCGAATGTGCATTCTACATTTCACGTTTCTAATCTAAAGAAGTGTCTGGCCGATGAAAATCTTCATATAGCTCTTGATGAAGTGACTGTTGATGAGACGATGCACTTTGTTGAGAAACCAGTGAAGATCGTAGATCGGGAAGTAAAGAAACTGAAGAACAAACGCATTCCAATCGTATTGGTCAAATGGGATTCTAAACGAGGCCCAGAACTCACCTGGAAACGTGAAGATCAAATGAAGACCAAGTATCCATATTTGTTTAATCAATAGTCTTCTTAGTCATTTCGGGACGAAATTTCCTAAAGTAGGGGAGACTGTAACATTTGGATTTTTCAATAAATGTAATTGTGTCGAAATTCTAATAAATAAAAGTTCATTGGGTATTGTTTAATAAAACTATACTGAAACGTTGTATAAATCATATACACTAGATAGCATTCAAAAACGAGTAATTAATTTTAATCTAGTTCATATATATATATATATAAACTTCTACAAATATATATATATATATATATATATATAACTTTACAAATAAAAATATATCTTTTATAAATAAATTGATTTTATAAATATTAGGAATTAACTAAAGTTATTTATTTATTTATTATTATTATTATTAAAAAAAAATAACGACAAGAATTAAAGGGAATGGCATAATTGTAATTTTAAAAGTTTGAATTAATTCTTCCCAGCCCAATTCCCGTCCCCCATCCCGTTTTTCCGGCGAAAGGTTCCGGCCGGAATCCGGCTAGCTCCGGCGATCAATTTCACAAACAAAACCGACCCATTTCAGACACCATTTGACCGGGTTTTCGATGCTTCATGACTCAAACGTGATTTCAAACGTCTCTGGACCATTAACTCGTGATAATAACAACATTATGGTGACTTTTGATTACTCTCGAACGGTTTCATTAACCCATCAATCAAGTCAATTGAATCGAATGAAATAGCACTTAATACGATAGGACTTCTATTTCCTTTAGCATTTCGAATGAAAACACACTCATAATCCTCTCTTTGATCGACTGGTACTCGCGTAATCGACGCAAGAAAACGTGTGTCTGAAGGATATTCAAACTCGATCAAACGTCCATCAATCCAAGTAAGTAATATATGTTTACTGATCGGTTTTAGATGGGGATCAAAAGCCCCATGAATCTAAGATCGAACATGTATGCAATCGTTCGAATTTGGATTGAGATTAAACTAGGGTTCATAAGAGATTTTGGGTTTAGTTCAAAAAGTGTTTAACATTGAACGAAATGGCTTTTAACCAAGAAACACCCACTGGATCAGTGGTAGGATTGTTCGGGTTTGAAGGAAAGGTCTCGGGTTCGAATCCGGGTTAAACCGGTTTAAGCCTAAACCCCATATTTTTTCAATTTCTTTTATTTTACGATCCAAAGCAACTCCAAAAATTCTAAAAAAATTCACAAAATTCAAAAATGATGTTTTCAACATTCTGTAAAAAAATCAGAATTTTTCAGATTTGTTTTCTATTATTTAACTATTTAAATGTATTTAAATGGTTTAAAATATACAAAAAATATCAAATCAATTTTAAAAATTCTGAAAAATTTCTAGAAATTATAAATTAACATTTTAAACATACGCTATCAATATTAGAATTTTTCAGAATTTATTTCTATTATTTTACTATTTAAATTTTATTTAAATAGTTTAAAACATAAAAAGTATATCAAAGCATTTTTAAAAATTCTAAAAAAATTACAGAAATTATAAAACACGTTTATAAACATTCTGGAAAAATTTGAAGAATTTTTGGACTTTATTTTTTTAAATTTATATTTTAAATGTTTAATTAAATATTAAAAAATAAAGTTTTAGTATAAAAATACTCTAAAAATCCAGAATATTATTTTAAGTTTTCTGAAATCATTTTGATGATGTTATAACCAATTTTATTAAATAAATATTTATTTTAATAATAGACTTCATTTAAGTTTAGTTTTAAATTTAACTTTTAAACATATAAAGGTTTTAAGAAAATACATATATATATATTTTTGGAATATTTGTAATTTAATATTCTGAAATATATCATAATAATATAGAATAATATTTTATTGAGTTTTTTTTTTTAAATATTATCTAGATTATTATTCAAGTTGTTAAGACATAATTCAAAGATTGGAATTTCAAAAAAAAAACTTGTAGAAATATTTTATTTGTTTTATACAAATAAATACTATCTATCCAAACTATAATAAAATCTTTCTTTCATAATTATTTAAAATTATAAAAGAGGGGTTTATAAAATCCTAATTAGGATTTCGCTTTTAGGAAGGTCCATTAGGAATGACATAGACTTTATAGGTTCATGTGAACTCTAGAACTTATACAAATATCATATCATAATATAGGGTGATTTGTGACTTCACAAGTTTTATCCTACTCAATAACTTCTTGGGATCAAAGCTAGACATGTGAGTTATTCTCATACTTCCCTTTTTACTTTTGTAAGTTTTGGGAATGTCACATATGTCTTTATCAACTCAATGTATTCTTAGAGTCAAAATATGATGCAAATTACTTAGTTTGGTATAAAGGCCTTAAGTGTTGTGTGATTACTTGAATGATAGAACATGTGATGACTTGGAATTCTTGTATGCATATTCATTATACACAAAGTAGCCTAAGAATGGTTAGATACCTTCTTCACTTAGACTTTGGTCTTAGTGGTAAAAAGGTGAAAAGTGTACATTTGCAAACTTGTAGACTAACTAATTTTAGTTAAGGTCTTGCTAACCTTGATTTATAAGTTATGTTATGTCTCTTGTTTAAGGACAATTGTAAAGGACAAATTGCATTGAGGAGAACTTGATTACTTATACATGATTGAATGACAAATACTTGTGATGACTTGTTATGAATTCATAGGTTTAGCATGCTGCTAGAATACTTGTAAGAACATATACTTAGGCTTATTACCATTTGGACTTAGTATTGCATCTCTTTATATATATACATATTATAACTTGTATGAGTACTCACCAACTATGCAAATAGTTGGCAAATTGTATTTTACATATGTGACAGGTAATTCAAGATGAGAAGATATAAGCTAGGCTTAGAGGACCTAGTTAAATAATATAAAACAATTTATGTTATGTTGAACTTTGATTTTGTAATGTTGGATTTGATTTCTATGTTTGAATGTTGAATGGTTTATTGGATATTTTAATATGGATGTTTAAATATTTTAACTTTAATAGTAGCCCATGAGCTTTTGAACAATCAAACTCGCGCCCCAATGTTTTCCGCCATTGTTTGGGGTGTGACAGCTGGTGGCCGAATGGGTTCATGCGCCATGGTTCATTCGCTAGAGGCCATATGTCGGCCATGCCAATCGCCCTCATTTGTGGGTTCATGTTATTCGGCCATGCAAACCAGCTGGACCCTCTCATTCGGCAGCCCCATTGATTCGACACTCCCATTCGCTGAGCACTTCCATTCGGCCAAAGCAGGGCACCATTCGACTGACCAGGTTCGGCCGCCCCTACCCCAGTCGGCCAAGATAACCATTTCGGCCAAAAGACTTAGCCGGCCCAGTGACTTACCACTTTGGCCCACAGTTTACTTGTTCAGCCATCTGTTTGGCGCAGACCCTGTTTCGGCCCAAACAACATACGCTCGGCCAGCAGTGGCCCACACAACCCTACGGCCCACTTAGGTAGTCTACACTCACTGTTTCAGCCCATAAGTTGCTGATTGGGCCCAGCTCACTAGTTGGCCCGTGTAGCAAGTGATTCGGCCCAATTAATTTGGTTCGGCCTACTTCTTAACTAATTAACATTCAGCCCACATCATCCACATTGAAACCAAACACTTGCGATTAACAATAAAGACTCAGGCATGAGGAATGGTTAACAACCCTATTTTACTACAAAGGTGGTTAATCGTGGGGTATCATACATTTCACGAAGCTTAAAAACAAGTTTTACAAGGATTGGTATTAGTTAATTGTTTACTAAGTAACAACCAATTCAAGTTTAATCAAAATGATATGTCAAGCTTAAAACTATAAACCTAAGCTATATTTATACCTTGGGTTAGTTACCAAGATCCTAACAATACAAGTGCTTGACATATCGTAATATGGTTCTGGGGATTTCAACAATAAATTAAGGCGAGTGAAAAATAAAGTCAAAAACACTTCGTAATAAGATCAACAGGACTTGATTAAACGTTAGTAAAAGCCATAACAAATGAAACGGTGCCGAATGATGACCCCCACTTTAGGGTTAACACATACACTCACACAAATCCTTATAACTCGTACTTTTGAATCACAATCACATGAAATCAATACAGGATCGTGAAAACAACAACAAGTACAACAAAGAGCGCGTGTATTCTTGTTTAAGCTCAGTCAACCACAACTACTACAAGGTGAGTTCATACGCCCCTTTTCTAATCTTTACAGATTTCAAAGCTCGGGGCTGAGAAACATGCTTAACTTTTATTTGCTTAAAATTATTACTATAATATATTGCTTATAATATGATTTACATAATATTGTTTATCTTTATTATCGTTTATCATTGTATGCTTATTTACCTGATCATTATCATATCTGGAATAGCTAGGATGCTACATGCTAACATAGATTCAAGACACATTGACACAATAGGATAATACAAGTTGTTAAGAATATATCTTACAACAGTTATTATCCTTACACGATAGAACAACGGGAAAACCAAAGGATAACACACTGATAACAATCAAAAACATTAAGAATGATAATCGTGATAATGAAATTTCATGATAATGAGATCATTCACATATTTCAACATCGTGTAATAAGACAAGTTTTTAAACACTTTGTTCAAGTCATTAAGTCACTTAACATAGAGATAACAATGGAGACAATTACTTGTGATGTCGAGGAGGATATCATAAGCACACACCTTCGGGATAACATTCCACACACATATTATTACTGTCTATTAAGACTCTATATAGAGTACATTCTATAACCGTCAGAGTGTGATGGTTACACTAATCATAGATCAGTTGGGTAATTCATGAACTCTAATCATAAGCTTTTGGGGGAATTTAATGAAATCACACCGGGCACGAGAGGTGCTATCATTATAACAAAGGGAAATTTATAAAGTCTAGGGAACGTATTCATTCTAATAGATATCGTGGGAGGATGCCTTACATACCGGGCGGGTCATAAATGACTGCTACTGAGACTATTATGTCTCAAACTATGGATCATGGGTAGAACATCTTACATACCGGACTAGTCAGGGATGACAACTACTGGGACGATTGTGTCCCAATCAAGATATCGAGTATGATATCTTACACACCGGACTGGTCAATACTGACAGTTACAGAGATTCTAAGTCTCGCTCTAAATATCGAATATGATATCTTACATGCCGGGCTAATCAGTAATGATTAGACACAGAAACTATTAAGTTTCGCTCTATATATCGAGAATGATATCTTACATGCCGGGCTAATCCGTAAGGAATAGCTAACCGAGACGATTACGTTTCTTACATTATTTATTGGGTTATCTTATATGCCGGGCTAATCAGTAATGATTAGCTACAGAAACTATTAAGTTTCGCTCTAGATATCGAGTATGATATCTTAAATGCCAGGCTAATCCGTAAGGAATAGCTAACATAGACGATTACGTCTCTTATTTCAGTTATTGGGTTATTATACATGCCGGCCTAATCCGTAAGGATTAGCTAACAGAGATGATTAAGTCTCTTTATTCATTTATTGGTTTACCTTACATGCCGGGCTATTCAGTAAGGAATGACTCACAGAGATAATCATGTCTCTTTATTTTTCATTGTAAGGATAATCATACCGGGGAAATTCATGGGTGAAATGAAATGGGTATCCATCGTTGTATTACAGGTAGTGTTAAATTCAGTGGAGCATGTGGTGGGATGGCGTCTGGGCTTGACCCTTTCGTATGCCCTATGTATAAGCATGCTTGGCTGGATGAGACATTACCTGTAAATATAACCATGAATAGGACATTGTGTGAAACAAGGAAATCAATTATCTATACAACTTGTGTGAAACGATGTGAACATGACTGACATAAATTCAGTGGTTTTCAAATACCAAACTTATGAACTCACCAACCTAGTGTTGACCTTGTTTAAATGCATGTTTTCTAAGGTGACGAACAGGTTTAGTTACCAGGAATACAGAGACATAGCTAGTGGACTTTAAGAAGGCCTAGCTACTTTTGTGATGCATACTTTTGAATGACAAACAATGAATCATCTTTTGTAAATCTTGTGCAGATTCAAGATAGAACTCAAAGATTCCTTTTGGATAGATTTACTTAGTTAAATTATGAACGTATCATTGTAATTTAACTTTGTAATTCTACATCATATGTCATGTTGGCATTTCTCATTATTTATCATGTGCCATGTAAACAATCTGATCATTCCGATTATCACTCCAAGATATCGCGCCCCGGGAACCTTCCGCCCGGCGGGGAAGTCGATCCGTCCCGCCGGCTCGGGGTGTGACATAATTGGATGACCTGTGAGGGAAATCAATTCAACCCGTAGTGTGACGGCTTTTAGGACTCTTAGTTGACAATCCTTGAGAAGGGTCGAGGGTGCTCTAGGTTTCTTTCTAGTTTAGTAATTTAAGATCCCGGTATCACATCGTTTCCATTACCGATAGATTCTTTGTTGAACATGTGTAGGATTCATGCCTAGGTGGTTCTCTCTCTTCGTCTGATCTTCATTTCTATATGTGCTTCAGTTTGGTGTTTTCTTTTTAGCCTTTCTTTTAGTTATTCTTAGTTTTGTTAGCAAAACCCCCTTCCTTATTAATATTTTATTTATGTACAAATTTTGTATAGATAAGTCTTTTTAGTTTCTAGTTAGTGCTTTCTGCAGAAGTCTTTGGGTTCGATATCCAAACTTACTTTTGCTTTACTAGCTTCAATAGGTTCACTTGCTTGTCAGTATTTTAGTTTTAGAGAGTCTAGAGTATTACTTAGTGTATAGTTTAATTATGATTTTGCTTATTTTTAATTAAACTACTTTGCACGCATCAAGTTTTTGGCGCCATTGCCGGGGACTTCTTAGTCAATTTTGCTTACCAGTTCTTATTCTTATCTGTGCATATTTGTGTTTATTTTGTTTTCAATTTTATTTTATTTTGTTTTATTTCTTTTTGATTGATTTTTTTTGTTTGCAGGTTTGGTAGTGTATGCCACACTTACGCTCACATAGACCGCCACCTGAGCTTTCTTTGCCATCAAGCAGCGATTCGTGGGACTTTTCTGAAGGTTCTACGAGCGAGGTAAGTGCTTCGACTCGCATTTCTGTTGATTTTTCTGAGCACACACCACCACCTTCTTCGAGTTCCACTACTTGTTTTAGCCCACGTTTGCCTTTTGCTCCGATCATGGCAGAGCGTCGCACTCTTCATCATCAGGCCACTATAGGATTCACGTGACTTAACAATCCCATTACTGTGCCAAACATAAGGAATGAAAATTCATGGAAGATTCCCTCTTACATCATGACAGCCATTAACAATTCCCAGTTTAATGGTCGTGATGATGAAGACGCTCCCACACACCTTGCTAGGCTCACTCGCATCTGTGGTACATTTAACCTTCAAGGTGCCACTCAAGACGCGATTTTTCTTCAGCGTTTTCTTTTCTCACTTGCGGGAAGAGCAGCCACTTGGCTTGACTCGCATCCTCTAGGCACCTTCATAACCTGGGCTAGCCTTAGGGACGCATTCCTTAAGAAGTATTTTCCTCCATCTAAGGCCACCCGCCAGAGAGATGAGATCCATTCGTTTCGAATGGCCCCTGATGAGCCCTACTATCTTGCTTGGGAGAGGTTCCAAAACCTTCTAACCCGATGCTCCCAGCATGGTTTGTCTAAATGGGCCCTTGTAGCGAAATTCTACAATGGGCTCACATATGAGACTCATGCCCGATTTGACACTTCTGCAGGACGCCACCTCATGGGTAAGAGGGATGTGGCTGAATGCAATGACCTTTTTGAGAGTTTTGCTTAGGCCGAGTATGAGCAGCAGTCTGCAAATAGGAATTCAACTCCTATTACTAGTTCTTCCTTGTCAATGAGGGGTGTTCACCATGTGAACACTGACACTAGTGTTGCTGCTGCTCTTGAGTCTTTAGCTAAGGATGTTAGGGATTTGAAGATGAGAGTGGATCGGTGTGATATTTGCAGAGCTGTTCATGCCACGTCTGAGTGTTTGGTGAGCCAGGAGCTGGCTAACTATTTAGGAGGACATGGTAGGTTCGGGCACTCATACAACCCCGAATGGGGAAATTATCATAACCCCCAGCCTTTCAGATCTTCAGGTAACCCCCTGGTTTTCATTCTGGATATCCCCAGAATCAGGGACATAGTCAAGCTCATAGTGGTAGTAATCAGGGTAGCACTTCGGGAGGTGCTGGTGGTAGTATGAGTAGGATTGAAGAATTACTGACTCAATTAGTGGCTAAGGATGCCACTACACAGAAGATCCTAAATGAGCATGATGTTCTCCTCAAGAACCAGCAATCTGCGTTCTTGGATTTACAACGAACGGTTGGTGACATAACCAAACGGTTGGATGAACGGCCCCAAGGCCAGTTCACGGGTCAGCCCCAAACCAACCCAAACGCCCACGTTAAGGCGGTCACTACTCGTTCTGGAGGAGGTAGGGAAGAGAGATCATACCACCAGTGTTGATGGATGTTGAGGAGAGTGAGAGAGTGGTCCCACCGGTTGATTGAGATGAGGAGGAACCGGTAGATGAAGAAATTGAGATGGAGACTCCTGCGAGGGTGCCATTGAGGCTAGTCCCAGCAAGTATAACACCTAACAATGAGTCTCCAGTTGAGAAGCCGGTAGTTGGTAAGCCGGTCATGTTTCAACCCACCTCGGAGATTGATCTTTCCCGTATTCCTTATCCAGCGTGTTTAGCTAATCAAAAACAAGCTAAGGAATACGGACACTTTCTTGATATATTTAAACAACTAAAGATCAATCTCCCATTTATTAAGGTCCTTCAGCGTATGCCTAAATACGCTAAGTTTTTGAAAGATCTGTTGAAGGGTAAGGACCGGTTAGGCAAGTTAACTGAGGTCCCGTTGAGTAGAGATTGTTCTGCGGTGATAACGAACACGCTACCGGAGAAACTGACGGATCCGGGTATTCTAACGATCCCGTGTTAGTTTGGTAGCGATGTTCATAGTCACGCGTTGGCAGATTCAGGTGCTAGCATCAATCTGATTCCCTATTCTCTTTATGAGAAGCCATCACTTAGTAGCCTTGTCCCAACTCGCATGAAACATTCCCTAGCGGACCTGTCTGTGAAGTGTCCACAGGGCAACTTGGAAAACGTGCTGGTGAAGGTTGATAAGTTTGGATTTCCCCATGGACTTTGTGGTTATGGATATGGAGGCGGATACCATTGTTCCCATCATTTTAGGACGTCCGTTTCTCCTTACTACCGAGGTCGTCAATGATGTTTTTGACGGGAAGCTCACACTTAGGGTCGGTGACGAGATGGTCACTTATGTGGTATCCAAATCCATCAAACAAGGAAGGAGTAGTGAGGGTGTTGATAAACCCAATTGTGCGGAGGATGAGAAGAAGCCGGAGGGGATGAAGAGTGTTGGTAGTGGTGAGATGCGGGAGGCGTTTGAAAGCGGCTCATTTTCTAGCGAATGGGAGGAAATTTTCCCTTGATCCTCTCACATAGTTGAGGTTTGTGAGTGTCTTGGGTTAAACTCCCAAGTGTATAGTTTGTAGAAACTTAATATCTTTGGTGTGTTTTTCATTTTTCGTTATTGTTTTTCGTTTTTTCGTTTTTCGTTTTTGTGTGTTTTAATGTGTTTTGCAGGTTTTTAATCCATTTGATGCCATAAAGAGGAACTTAAGCCACCAGGCATGTTTTCTGTACCTTAGAATGTTTCGGGATGGTTTGGTGTTTTTGGGGTGTAAAAATTTGGCTAAGGCAAGGAAAATATGGAAACTCTCTGGAAAATTTACATCGTCGCGTCACGCGAGGGCCATCTGCCCATCTGTCGCGCTACGCGAGAGAATCAGGTCAAAAGCTAGTCAAACTTGCGGCGCACACCGCGAAGGTTTTCTAATGGGTCGTCGCGGTACGCGACAGGTCCCTGATTGTGTTAAACTGCTTCAAAACCCTAGTTTTCAAATTTTACCCCCCAAATTACCTCTCCTACACCGCGTTCACCACCATACATGGCTTTCTAATTTCATTCTTGTCGCATTGGATTGATGTTTTTCAAATTTTTAGTTAGTTCTTAATTTTCTTTAGTTGATTTGTGTTTTTCTTTGTTAATTTTAGTAAAATGGTTCTTTGTTAATTTTATCATTATTATTATTTTTTGGACGGGTTGATGCTTGTTTGATCTTTGTCTTTGTGTTGATCTTATGGGTATGTTTGTAGCCTATGGAGCAAAATTTGTAGATTGAAGAGCTTATGTGGAAAGACTGTCACTCTCTTTAACCAGCTAAGTCATTTTCAGTGTTTAGTTATTTTTAATTTTTCTTTGGGGTTTCCTTTTTCTCTACATTAGGGACAATGTACAGTTTAAGTGTGGGGATGGGAAACTTAGTTTAGTATTTTTTTAGTATTTAGTTTTTGAATTTTAGTTTACTTAAGTTTTTGTGTCAAAATTTTTAAATTTATTTTTATTTTTATTTTTTAGCTTAGATCTTTCTTGTCCTTGTTTAAGTTGGTTGCATAAGCATGATGTGAAATGATAGGAAAGTTGGGTTTTGTGGTTTCATTCATGGTTAACTTGTTGGTTTGGGTTGTATGCTTTGGTTATGGGATGTCTAGGTAGGCTCAACTGGTTGTATTTGTCCCCTAGGATTGGTATAATTTAATTTAAATGCATGATTTTCATGGGAAACATCTTGGAAATTTTGAATTAATGAAACTGTTTTCTAGTTATAAAGGAGTCTTTGCATAATAAAAAGTAAGAGTATTAAAAATCTGATTTATGTTTGGCACATAAGTACTCTTTTTATGAGAATAAATCCGAGTCTTATGGCACCTCCATTTCATCAAATAAGCTAAGCAAAATGAAAAAAAAATAATAACAACTTGGACTAAAGATTATGTGTCACACGCCGGGTTGCAGCCTGGTTGAAACACCACTGAGTTAAGTTCAATGGATTGAAAAAAGAAAAAAAAATATAAATGAATAAAAGAAAAATGCTCACGCTTCCATCTGTTTCCATTATAAAAATCTGATTTGAGAAATTTATTGTATTGTTTATGTAACATCAGTGCCGGAAACGTCACCGGAACAGTTATCTGAACAGTAACGTGAACAGTAATCAGGTACGAACTTTATGTAATTCACTCTATTTCATATTCAAGTCAAGCATCGTTATCATTTTATGTTATCATAACGCAAGTTCAGAATCATTTCATAAAATCAAAGCTCAGAATTACAGTTCATCAGTCAGATATTTATCTAACGACACAGAACCATCATGTGATTATTTGTTAGGATTTTATTATGTATAAACGTACGTGAGGCATTACAGAACAAAACAACACGAATATCGTTACGTGAATGCTAAATTGACGGATTATTCATATAGGTGACGATCTGTACGAATAAATATGGAAGTTTTATGTTTTGAATGGTATCCAATAATTAGAAAACAATATTGAAAAGGATGGTTATCTCCGTGTTCGTACGGGTGACGATTCGAACGAATACGCGCGACGACTGTACGATTCGATTGTAAACCGTAAATTAAATATTTTTGAAAAGTTATTTTAAAATAAATAAAAGATATTTAGTTAATTTACTAGGAATAACCACCTAAAATAATTTTATAACATCTATTTTAAAACCGGATCGTTTCGTTACGAAAACGGTGAGAAACCGACGTTTTTACACGAAACCACGCGACACCGAACGAACCCGAACGAACCCGGGTATATTCATGCCTTTTAAAGTGGCATTTATTTCCCCCACCCAACCCCACCAACCAGATTCATCTCCCCCATTTTCGGCACTCGCTCTCAAGATTTCTCTCTAGAACTCCAACCATCTCTCTAAGTTTTCTCATCCATTTCTCCATGAAATCGACCCATCTGGTTGCGTAAATGATCACCATCACTTTTATATCATGAAAGTACAACAGATCTAAGGTTTTTTGTCCGGCCGGTTGGAGGTAAAATCCCTGTTTTGATTCGGTTTTGGGGTTTTGAAAACCCTAGTTTAGAACCCAATTGGAATTCGGTTTTAGAACCCTCTTATACCATAGGATCTTCACAAAAAAATCTTAGAACAAGGTAGGAATAAGTGTTGATTCATCATCTAGTCACATAGCTTGAAAACAATAGCTGCCATGGTGATGGTGTTCGAAGGCCGAATGGGGCTGCTCAGGCCAACGAATGACAGCAGGCCGAATGGCCTTAGCCACACCTTCGACCGAATGCCCAGGTCTCTTTCGGCCACCCTTATTCGCTGAACCAGAGCCATTAGACCAGCCTCCCTTTCGGTCGTCCCATTGGCTCATTCGGTCGCCATCATCCTCTTTCGGCCAAAGACCATTCGGCTCTAGACATGCGCCACACCCCGATTCGGTTAAGCCTCAGTCTCCCCGGTTTCCTTTCGGCCAATTCTCTTTCATTCGGCTTAAGCCATTCGCCCAATGGCTAGTCGGTTTGAGCCAACCCTATTCGGCCAATTAGGTGGAAGTGGAATTATGGGGTTAACACTTAGGTTTAAGGTTTTGCATTGAAGACTTAACAAACCCCATGCATATCAACGATGCATGGGAACCTTTACGTGAACTTTCATGCAAGGGTGTGTGTGTGTGTGCATAGAAAGCTTAATTAGGTCTTCACACTAGGAGACCAACTTATCGTGCGAGGGTCGGTCTAGAATGCATGAATTCAATTAAGAAACCATGATTAGGGTTTCTAAGAAATCATGAAAACTAACTAAATAGGTATGTTGGTCTTGTTACTAACACCTAATGCTTAGTAAACGCTATTCAATATACAATAGGGTTAGATAGCTCTATTGAACTTTCTAAACCGGCTTGTATGCTTGAACAATCAAAGAACTTATGAGAAATCGTTTAAATACCAAGGTCGAATAAGGGGCCCAAGGTTGGCCAAATGGGCTTAGTTTACGTCCATCATGGTAATCATACTCATCTTTTAATCAACTATATTCTTAATAAAGGAGATGATTTATAAACTTTATTAAATTTCAATAAAAGATGTTTTTCTAAATCTTGAATCTAAAATGGATTTACATAAGGAGGTTTTGATTAAAGATTTGCTATGAATAATCGTGGGGTACGAGTTATTAATGGGTAATACATTTAGCCTAGATATAAGGAAATCCTAGAAGCACATTAGTAATCTAGGACACTTAGTCGCTCACCGAGACCAAACCATAGACCCAACGTCTATTGCAAATACTTATCGTATTCGAATTCTCTTAAAACAACTCAGGAACTAAAGATATATAAGCTACAACAACAAGAGCGCCTTTTGTGATAAATCAGGACAGAGCAACACAAGTGAGTTCATTGCCCCTTTTCAAAACATTTTTGTTTTAAAACGCGGGGCTGAGAAGTATGCGTAAACTGTTTTATTCAAATTGTTTACTTAAATACTTTTAATTATTATATGTTTTACATTTATATGCTTGTTTATACTCGTAGACTCCTGTCTAGGTAATTGCTATACAGAATTAAGTAACAAGTTAATTAAATTACTCCTATGAGTAATACTTTAATTATAAGACTCTAAACAAACCCTTAGTCCATCAAGCTCAATCCAAGAATCTAAATTCAAAGTGAAACCAAAAGAACTAAAGCTAAAGATCATGTTCAAAGAAATCTAATTGAGTGTGTGATCTGAAAACAAAGAATCTTAATCAAGAATCAATTATCATTGTGAAATCATGGAAATTGTAAAGATCAAATCAAGAGACTCAAGGAATCAAAAATCATAAATGTGTTTGAATCATTGAAATAATGAAATCATTACAATCTAATGAAATCATTAATACTTGAGTTAAGGTGGATGTCAGTTGTATAGAAATCAAGACCACGTGTAACACACATAAAGTCCCGGCATATATAGTAGACTCTTGTAGTCAAGCTATATGAGCAATAACATGAACTATCAAAGGAAATCAATATCAAAATTAGTAGACCATTGGGTCAAGCTGATATGGGCATCATTAAAATCCTGGCATGCTCAGGTAGACTCCTTGTGAGTCGTGCCTGATATGGGTCACGTGTGAGAGGGTACAACTTGGACAACCACTAACAACTAAGTCTAATTGATTGAGTCAAGTAAGGCCCAATCATCATGTCTTAGTTGTAATTATATGCTTAATTATTAGTTTAATTAAACATTTAATATTATATTTCTATAAATACTTTTGGGAAATCATGATTACATGGTGAACTCAAGAGATCAAAGGTAATTCTAGTTATGGAAATCAGAATCTAAATCAAAGGTGAATGGAGTGAAACGCTTAATTATCATTAAAAACAATATGTTAAACAGTCCGGAATGTGGTGGGACAGTGGCTGGGGCTTGTTCCCCTACATATGTCCTATATATAAGCATACTTGATTGGATAGTATAGATGGTTGTTGATGAGGTTAAGGTTGTCATTTCGAGGGATCAAGGTAAACTTTTCAGGGTAATTAAATTCTATGAGTCAAATACTAAGAATCAAAGGTAAGGGATGAAATGCTTAATTATCACCAGGAATAATATATCATGTAGTTTGGTATGTGGTGGGATGTTGGCTGGGGCTTGTTCCCCTACATATGCCCTATATATAAGCATACTAAGCTGGATGGTGTAGGTGGTTAATGGTGAGGTTAAGGTTGTCATTCAGGTTATTCAAACTCATTTTATAAAGCTTAATGAACTGACCAACCATGTGTTGACTTTATTTTTGCATGACTTCTCAGGTGACGAACATGTCAATTAAGAAGTCATTACTTTTGGACTAGGACTTCGGATAGAAGACTTAGTATTTTGGACCTGCGTACTTTTGGGAACATCATTATACAATATATTTTTGTATATCTCGTGCAGATACAAAATAGAAAATTTATGATGTTGATGGTAGATTTACATTGTTAAATTATAAACAATACTTATGTAATTTAACTTTTTCATTCTATTCTATTTAGCGTTTCTCATTTATGTCATGTGCAATGTAAACAATCTGATCATCACGATTATCACTCTCGATATCGCGCCCTGGGAACCTTGTGCCCGGCGGGGACTCCGATCCAACCCCGCCGGCTCGGGGTGTGACAGATTGGTATCAGAGCCATGGTTATAGAGAAATATAGGTCACTTAATTAAACGGTTTGGCCTAAACTATAAACTAGGGACCGTGCATGTAGAGAACCTAAGACTTAAGACTTTATTGCATTGTGTCTTCTGCATTCGGTCATTGCACTAACCAATATTCTATTGGTTATGATCAGAATGCCGCCAAGAAGAGAGACTCCTTCATTACCACCACAAGACTTGGCTCTACACTCGCAACACCGTCACCAGCTGATTCACCACCGCTGCCTCCTCCACCTCCTCCTCCTCCTCTGCTTAACATACCATCAGGCTCTAGCACAACTCCAATACTGGATCCTACTACCATCGCTTTGGTGACCTTATTGAGCAGTCAGATGACCAATCAGATGAAAGAGGCGATACCGGAGATGTTCAACCGTCTCTGTAATGAGATCAACAACACTGGTAACTCGTCAGGGGAAGCCAGTGGGAATACTGGTGGTTCATCCCACTACTCCTACAAGTTATTTGTAGGATGTAAACCACCCAGCTTTAGTGGATCTGAAGGAGCCGTTGGAAGTTAATCCAATGGATTGAGAAGATTGAAACCACTCTAGACCTCTGCAGCTGTCCAGAGCACCACAAAGTTTGCTACTCAGCTGGAACATTCAACAAGCGAGCTTTGACTTGGTGGAACGGTCAAATCAACGCCAGGGGAAGGGAAGAAGCTATGTCCATGACTTGGGATGATTTCAAGACTCTGCTAAGGACTGAATTCTGCCCCAAGAAAGAACTGCAAAAGCTGGAGGTCGAATTGTCAAACCATGTGATGAAGGGAGCTGATCATATGGGTTATACTAGTCGTTATCATGAGTTTGATGCTTTGGTACCAGATATGGTACCAACTTTGGAAAAGAGGATTGACCGTTTTGTAGGTGGACTTCCCTCCTGCATACAAGATTTAGTTGTTGCTGCAAACCCTGTTACTGTGGAGTCTGCGGTAAGTTTGTGTGGGAAACTTACTGATCTTATGGTAGCCTCTGGAGTTCTAAAGAAAGAGGCTGACACTGGCAAACGCAAGGAAGAGTCTTCAAAGAAACCTCATCACCAGCAACACTCGAAGAAGAAACAGAAATTCATCAAGAACTACACTGTGGGTACTCCCCTCAATCAAGTAGCAACGGCACAGCAAAATGTGCTCAAGAAACAATACACTGGCCCATATCCTTTGTGTACTAAGTGCCAGTATCACCATGCTGCAAGCAACCAGTGCCGTCAATGCACGGGTTGTGGAAGAAAAGGACACTGGGTCCAACAATGCAGACTGACACCAAACCCAGCAGTTAAAAATGTTTCTCTAGCTCTCCCTCCACCAGTCAATCAGAACAACGGTGGATGCTTCAACTGTGGCGAACAAGGACACTTTGCAAAGAACTGCCCGAAGAAGGCTCAATAAGCAGTTCAAGCACCTCGTGGAAGCTCCTATGCTATAGGAGCACCAGCTGCATGCCAAGACCCGAATGCGGTCACTGGTACATTTCTCTTACATGACTTTTATGCATCTATTCTATTTGATACTGGTGCGGATCAGAGTTTTATCTCTACCGATTTTGCATGCCAACTAGATTCTATAGAGGAACAGTTAGACTCCCCTTATGTCATAGAAGTAGCTAACGGAAAACATATCACTGTTAGTACATTATACAGGAATTGCCCGTTGACACTTAATGGTCATACTTTTGCCATCGATTTGATACCAATTGAATTGGGTAGTTTTGATAACATTGTTGGAATGGATTGGCTTTCTTCTAACCGGGTGGAAGTCATCTGTTCTTAGAAACTGCTTCGAGTTCCATTGTCGGATGATCGTGTATTGGAAGTCAGAGGGGATCAAGCAAAACGAAATGTCAAAATCATTTCTTGCATAAAGGCACGTAAGTGTTTACAGAAGCAGTGTGTAACTTTCCTGGCTCATGTGGTGGTAAAGGAGAAGGACAAGAAAAAGATTCAAGACGTACCAGTAGTAAAAGAATATCCAGAAGTATTTCCTGAAGACCTACCAGGTTTGCCACCTGTGCGACCGGTAGAGTTCCGAATTGACTTAGTTCCTGGAGCAACTCCTGTTGCTAAATCTCCTTACAGGTTAGCACCATCGTAGATGCAGGAATTGTCGAATCAGTTACAGGAGTTACTGGATAAAGGATTCATCAGACCGAGCTACTCACCTTGGGGAGCTCCGGTCGTCTTCGTGAAGAAGATAAACGGATCGTTTAGAATGTGCATCGACTATCGGGAACTGAACAAGTTGACTATCAAGAACCGGTATCCACTACCGAGGATTGATGACTTGTTTGATCAGTTGAAAGGAGCTCAGTATTTCTCGAAGATCGATCTACGGTCCGGGTATCATCAACTTAGAGTTCAAGACGAGGACACACCGAAGACGACCTTCCGAACCAGATACGGGCATTACGAATCCATGGTAATGCATTTCGGGTTGAAGAATGCACCAGCAGTTTTCATGGACCTCATGAACCTAGTGTGCAAGCCGTATCAAGATCAGTTTGTCATTGTCTTCATAGATGACATACTGATTTATTCTAAGAGCACGACAGAGCACGAGCAACATCTCAGGAAGATCTTGGAGCTGTTAAAGGAAAAGAAACTCTATGCCAAATTCTCTAAATGTGAAATCTGGCTAAGAAAAGTTCAGTTTCTTGGTCATGTAATTAACAGCGCGGGAATACACGTGGATCCTGCCAAGATCGAGGCGATAAAGAACTGGGATACTCCGAAGACACCGACGGAGATACGATCTTTTCTGGGATTTGCAGGTTATTATAAAAGGTTTATCTCAAACTTTTCTAAGATAGCCTTGCCTCTTACTAAGTTAACTCAGAAAAGTGAACCGTTTGTCTGGGAGAAGAAACAAGAAGTTGCCTTTCAGACATTGAAGCAGAAGTTATGTGATGCTCCAATTCTATCTCTCCTAGAAGGCTGTGATGACTTTGTTGTTTATTGTGATGCCTCCCATCAAGGACTGGGTTGCGTTCTGATGCAACGGGACAAAGTTATCGCTTACGCATCAAGACAGTTAAAAGTTCATGAGAAGAACTACACTACTCTTGATCTTGAACTGGGAGCTATAATCTTTGCATTAAAGATTTGGAGACTTTACTTATATGGCACTAAGTGTACCATATTTACCGATCACAAGAGTCTGCAACACATATTTGATCAGAAGGAACTCAACATGTGACAACGCCGTTGGGTTGAACTTCTAAATGATTACGATTGTGTGATAAAGTACCATCTGGGAAAGGCGAACGTTGTAGCTGATGCCTTGAGTCGGAAGGAACGGGTCAAACCCTTGCGCGTTAGGGCAATGGGAATGACTGTGCAGACCAGTTTAAGAGACAATATAATTCAAGCACAACAAGAATCAGTTGATCGAGGAAATCTGAAGAAAGAGCTTGACTGCGGAGCGGAGAAACATCTTGAGACTAAGCCTGATGGAATGATCTACTACCAGGATCGGATATGGATTGCGGCGGTAGACGAATTGAGAAAACTTATCTTCGATGAGGCACACAAGACTAAATACTCCGTTCACCCCGGCGCTGATAAGATGTACCAAGACATGCGTGGATTTTATTAGTAGTCGGAATGAAGAAAGATATAGTTGAGTACATCGGTCGATGTCTAACGTGTGCGAAGGTAAAGGCGGAACACCAGAGACCGTCTGGTTTACTGGAACGGCCTGAAATTCCTCTCTGGAAGTGGGAACAAATAGCTATGGACTTCATTACTAAGCTACCCCACACTTCCAGTGGTCATGATACGATCTGGGTTATCATCGATCGTTTGACAAAATCTGCTCATTTCTTGCCGATGCGTGACACTTTCACGATGGATAAACTGCCAAGACTATACATCAATGAGATAGTGGTATGCCACGGTGTGCGATTGTCTGTTATTTCTGATAGAGATAGCAGATTTACATCAAGGTTCTGGCAATAATAGCAGAAATCTCTAGGGACACAGTTAAATCTGAGTACAGCTTACCATCCACAAACGGATGGTCTAAGCGAATGTACAATACAGACCCTGGAGGACATGTTAAGAACCTGTGTGTTGGATTTCGGTGGGAATTGGGATTCTCATTTGCCACTGATTGAATACTCCTACAACAACTGTTATCATAACAGCATCGGATGTGCACCATTCGAGGCTCTTTATGGTCGGAAATTGTGACAACTAGTACCCGACCGGCCGACAAGTCCGTACGATATGTGTACTTGCAAACAATAACTATGTGTACAAACGTGATTGTAAACAGTACTTGTATTAACAGAATCCTAAATACAAGAACAGTTGTACGTATTTTCGTGTAAACTTAAATACAGTAAGTACAACGTACATTTGAAACATTAGTTGTGTTTATTAAGTAAAAACTTAATTACAGTTAACACAACAAATCACAAGAAACAACGGTATTCAAACAATATTCAGAAACAAATCGGTTGCGATCTGATATCCATAGATGACAGGAATCAGATGGCCGACATGTCAATGTGAAAACAAGGTGAAAACAGGATGTTTAGTCGAGTCCGACAGTGAGGAAACACAATTTAAACATAAACTGCAGTGTCGTTTCAGAATAACGAACTGGCAGTGTGTTTGCGTGGGTGACGATTCACACAAACATATCTGTGAGTTTAACGTTCTGAAATGATGACTGGAAAGTAGAAAACAAAAGTCGGAAAGCAAAACCATCGTCGTGTTCGTTCGAATGACGATTCGAACGAATACGCGCGATGGTGACGCGATTCGACGAAACGAAAACGAAATACGACGCGAAACGAATTTAATTTTAATTAAATAAAATAATAAACATTTTTACAATTTTGAAACTCATCAAATTAATTAAAATAACATTTTTATTTATTTATTTTTAATTACGCGTAATTTTCCGGTTACGCGACGAATTAACGAACCGAGCAACTGAAACGGACCCAGACACCACCCGTAGTATAAAAGCCCTAAATGTGGTGTTTTTCCCTCATTCTCATCATCCAAACTCTCTCAAACACCCTATTCACGAACCTTTCAATCTCACTCAAGAATCCAACTTCAAATCGTCATATCTCCTTCGTTTCTCAACGAAATCGGGTGATTTTCGAACCCACGCGAAGCTCTTGATTCCCTCTACGTGAAAGTACAAAGGATCTAAAGATATATCCACTGAAATCGGAGGTATGAGGCTTGCTATATCACGAAAAATAGGGTTTTCTATGATTATTCGACACACGCATGCTTAAACGGATCTAAATCCATTCTTATGGCCCTTTATACTCTCGAGAATCTTCCTACCATCAGATACAGTCGTGCAAACAGATTAGAACAAGATCTAGAGCAGGGTGATGGTTTCGGCTACACACAGGGTTCGGGAGATCACCTTTGTTTCCTCACGAACCATAACACCGAACCATCGACTGAGAGCGAACATAGGGGTGCTATTGACGAACCATTTTCATGTTGCGAACCCCCTGATGCTCCTGTCCCGAACTCATACAAGGTGACGAGCCTTAGTGGCCAGATCTTGAAGCTGAACCCTTTAGGGTTTCCCGAACCTTGATTCTTGTACGAACCTTAGTGAGCAGCGAACTAACTCCGGCGAGCCTTTGACCTTGGTGACGAACCCTCCGGTGACCATGCAGCCGAACCAGTGGCTAGACGAACCTATGGCTGAATGAACATCAAGGTTCGCTGCCTAGATGATAATGGCTCCTATTGATCGGGCATTCGGGCCAAACAATATCTGTCAAGGCCCAGTTCATTTCAGTCAGGCCCAACGGAAACATGAACAACACTTCCTTAAATCCTTAGGCCCAACAATTTTCTTAATCGGCCCACAATCCAAATGGTAGCAAAATAATTAAACGGCCCAACTGTGAGTCCAGATTAAATCGTTTGGTTACAGCCCACATCTTGGGCCAACAATTTATTGTGGCCGTCTCACTATGCAGCCACACACACGTATATGTTCTATATGTTCGGCCCAATAACAATGCTTAGGCCCAATAGCAGTTATCTTGGACTAGGAACAAACAATCAGCCCAATTATAAACACTTTGGCCCACATTTAATTGATTAGGCCCACTTGTTACAACCGGCCCAACAGGCCCAACCTCAACTAAACCGGCCCGACAGCCCAGTTATTTTCGGTCTAGACCCATGGTTCGATCTCACACACTATCGCTTTGGTTTGATAGACCGCGACACTAGTCGGCCCAATGACACATCTATTCGGTCCAATAAAATTAAACTCAATTTAATTCATAAATGGTGATGATCATGACTATTTTCAAAGGTGTTGATTTGTAGGTTAACACCATAAATGACACCTATATTACTAAATCTATACAGAACTAAGTTAAAGACAAAAGGGCTAATATTGATAGAAAACTTTAGTCATAACTTACAATCCTACAATATACTTATGTTAAATTGATTGAGTGTTAATAAATACACTTCAATTGAATTTGGGCCGAATGGTGATTAAGACGAGATGATGGTCACCAAGTTAGGGGTAACACGTACACGTGCACAAAACCTACGATCGATACTTATAAGTTAAATACGGCATGTAATCAATACAGGAACGTGAAACAATCAGACTCAAGTCCAATCAAAGAGCGCGTGCATTTCGTTTAAGCTAAGTCAACCCTACAACAACAAGGCGAGTTCATATGCCCCTTTTACTTTAATCTTAACTGATTTTAACTCTCGGGGCTGAGAAACATGTTTACTTTTATTTATTTAAAAGTTTTGCTTAACATGTTATATATACTTTGATTTTGATAATATTAAATCATTTATTATCGTTTATCATTGTATGCATGCTTGTATGATCATGAGATAACAGGGAAACTCAGAAGATTATGATAATGTACTTTCATAATCATCAACACATTGGGATAACACAGTTGTAAGATTATATCTTATAACACTCAGTTACTCTTGCAAGAACGAAACATTGGGGAAATTCATATACAAATAAACAAAGAGAACTATTATAGTGAAACATGGTCACAATTCACAGCACATGAATGATTAGAAGATAAAATATCTTTTGAATATCATTCCACATCATAAACGATCAAGTGTGATAAGTAAATTTCTTATAACATTTGATCAACACCCTAAAAACATACTACTGGGTAGTATGATCGCATTGATTATCCACCACCTGCGTCACTTAAGGGTACTAAGACTTGTTTTTACTACGACTTAAGGATTACATGGTGAACATATGGATTACTGTGAACGGCGACCATGATAACGTAACTTCATGCCTATCACTGCCAATCACACATAATTAACATAACGTAATAAGACTCGTTCTTATTCGACTTTGTTAATTACATGAGACAGTCCCCGTAAAGGCCTTGGGATAGGAGAGAATGGAATGCATTTTAATCTGATTATGTGAGGATTAAAATGGATTTCATTTGGATCCTATACGCTGCATTTGAGATACATGATGAACAGTTAACTAACACTTTTAATTAATTAAAAGTGTAACATAAAAGTTAACACACAGACAATAGAATAATACAAGGAACAGATTTGCTAAATCTAACATCCTTACTATACAAATGGTTGTCAATACTTCGGTTTGATAACTACAACGCTATCATTATATTATTCTATTCATGGGAACACAGATGATCAAGAAACGAGTAAACATGAGAATGGAAATCCATAGTTGTATTGCAAGTAGTGTGAACTTTGTTTGAGCATGTGGTGGGATAGCGTCTGAGCTTGACCCTTATGTGATTCCCTATATATAATCATGTTTGATCAGGGATCACAACATTTGCACATACAACTAGGGAGAAGCCATTGGGTGACAGATGATACACAATATACAAACAACATAACAAAACATTGTGATTATGCATGTGATTGAATCAGAGTTTTCAATTAACTTACTTATGAACTCACCAACCTAGTGTTGACTTTGTTTAAATACATGTTTTCTCAGGTGACGAACAGGTGTAGATACATACATGCAAGGATTAAGCTAGTGGACTTTTAGAAGACCTAGCTTTATTTTGTGTTGCATGCTTTGGGTGCCTAAACATTGAATCATCTTTTGTATATCTTGTACATATACAAGATATAGTTACATTGATTCTTTTGATAGATTTACTTGATTAAATTATGAATGATACAGTGTAATTTAATCTTGTAATTCTATATCATTGATGTATTAGCATCTCATTTTGATTATCATGTGCTATGTAACAATCTGATTATTTGATTATCACTCAAAGATATCGCGCCCCGGGAACCTTCCGCCCGACGGGAAAACCCGATTCGTTCCCGCCGGCCCGGGGTGTGACAGATTGGTATCAGAGCCATGGTTATAGAGAAATATAGGTCATATTACTTGAACGGTTTGGTCTAGACTATAACCTAGGGACCCTCATGTAGAGTTCTTATGATATAGGATTCTATTTGCATATGTCTTCTGCTTCTGATCACTGCACTAACCGATTTCCTTTCGGTTATGATCAGAATGCCACCGCGAAGACAACCTGCTATACTGCCACCACCACCACAAGATTTGGCACCGCACTCTTCTACTCCCTCCCCAGCTGATTCCCCTACACAACCACCTCCACCTCCTCCTCCACATGTCCCTCCACCACAGCCGCCACCACTTCAACAGGTGGACCCTGCTACCGTGGCATTGGCCACTCTTCTGACAAACCAGCTGAGGGACGTGATTCCCGAGATGATGAATCGCATCAACAACAACAACAATAGCAACAAAAATGTTGCTAACTCATCTGGAGAGGGCAGTGGTAACACTCGGCTTCCTCAGGATTACTCCTACAAGAACTTTGTAGGATGCAAGCCACCTAGTTTCAGTGGCAGTGAAGGTGCCGTCGGCTTAATCCAGTGGATTGAGAAGATGGAAACCACTCTCGACATCAGTGGCTATCCTGATCAGCACAGAGTGAGGTATGCTGCTGGCTCATTCAACAAGAGAGCGTTGACTTGGTGGAACGCTCAGATTCAAACTAGAGGCAGGGATGAGGTTCTATCAATGTCTTGGGACGATTTGAAGACGATGCTGAGGGCAGAGTTCTGTCCGAGGAATGAAGTTAAGAAGATTGAGACTGAACTACTCAATCTTGTCATGATTGGTGCTGGGCATCTAGCCTACGCCACCAGATTTCACGAGCTTGCTACATTGGCACCGGACGTGGTGCCTACACTGGAAAAGAGAATCCAGAGGTATGTCGGTGGACTGCCTCCCTGCATGCAAGGGCACGTGATTTCTGCTCGCCCTACTACTATGGAGTCTGCTGTCTCTCTGTCAGCGACTCTAACTGATGTTATGGTTGCCTCTGGGGCACTTAAAAAGGAGGCTGACTCGAAAAAATCTGGAACTTCAAAGAAGCAGGATAAAAGGCCTGCAAAGAAATAAAAAGTGGTCAGAAACTTTGCTGCAGCCACTGAAGCCCCTATGCTCAATCAGCCACCCCCACTACAGATCAGGAAGCCATATACTGGCACTGCACCTTTGTGCAATTCATGCCAGTACCATCACCTACCGAACGTCCCGTGCAGACACTGTACTAACTATGGGAGGTTTGGTCACATGGTGACTCACTGCAGGAGTCCGAAGACTCAAAACAGAAACAACAACGCAGCTACTACTGCTGCTGCTGCAGATCCTAGGTCTTGCTACAACTGTGGCGAACCAGGACATTTCTCTCGGGATTGTCTCAGGAGAAACCAACAAGGGGCTCAAGCACCAAGAGGAAGAGCCTTTCAGATAGGAGCTACTGCTGCTCGTCAAGACCCGAATGTGGTCACGGGTACATTTCTCTTATCTGACTCATATGCATCCATACTGTTTGATACTGGTGCGGATCAGAGTTTCATCTCATTCGATTTTGCATGCCATCTTAATTATGATAAGGATTTGTTAGACTCCCCTTACACTATTGAGATAGCAAATGGCAAACAGATCACAGTAGACACAATAATTAGGAATTGCCCACTAACACTTGGCGATCACACGTTCTCCATCGACTTGATACCGATGGAGCTGGGCAGTTTCGACATCATCATCGGAATGGATTGGTTATCTCTTAACCGAGTTGAGTTCATCTGTTCCGATAAACTATTACGCATTCCTATGGAGAACAATGAAGTCTTGGAGATTCATGGCGATCAAGCGAAACACAGTGTCAAGATAATATCGTGCATGAAGGCTCGCAGATACTTACGAAAGCAATGCGTGGCATTTCTAGCTCACGTGATTCAGAAAGACAAGAAGGCGATCAAGATTCAAGATGTACCAATTGTGAGAGATGTTACAGAAGTATTTCTTGGATGATCTACCAGGACTGCCACCCGAGAGATCGGTGAAGTTCCGAATTGATTTGATTCCGGGAGCAACTCCTATTGCCAAGTCTCCTTACAGACTTGCTCCATCTGAAATGCAGGAGTTGTCTAATCAGTTACAAGAACTTCTCGATAAAGGATTCATCCGACCGAGCTTTTCCCCGTGGGGAGCTCCGGTACTTTTTGTCAAAAAGAAGGATGGAACTTTCAGAATGTGCATTGACTATCGAGAACTCAACAAACTCACCATCAAGAACCGGTACCCGTTACCGAGGATTGATGATTTGTTTGATCAGTTACAGGGAGCACAGTACTTTTCAAAGATAGACCTGAGATCAGGCTATCATCAGCTCCGGATTCAAAAGGAAGACATACCAAAGACGGCTTTTCGTACTCGATATGGTCATTATGAATTCATGGTGATGCCATTCGGATTGACGAACGCACCGGCTGTGTTCATGGACTTAATGAACCGGGTGTGCAAACCGTATCTTGATCAGTTTGTTATTGTATTTATTGACGATATACTGATTTATTCAAGGAACGAGAAGGAACACGAACAACACCTCAAGACAGTTTTGGAGCTTCTAAAAGAAGAACAACTCTATGCCAAATTCTCCAAGTGTGAATTTTGGTTAAGGGAAGTTCAGTTCTTGGGTCACGTGATTAACAGTGATGGTATTCACGTGGATCCTGCCAAGATAGAAGCAATCAAGAACTGGGATGTGCCTACGACACCAACGGAGATCCGATCATTTTTGGGATTGGCAGGTTATTACAGGAGATTCATTTCGAATTTCTCTAAGATAGCCTTGCCTCTCACCAAGCTCACACAGAAGTCTGAACCTTTTGTGTGGACTCAGAAACAAGAAGAGGCATTCCAGACATTGAAACAAAGATTGTGCAATGCTCCAATCTTAACACTCCCAGAAGGCATTGATGACTTCGTAGTTTATTGTGATGCTTCCCATCAGGGACTCGGATGTGTTTTGATGCAACGAGACAAAGTCATTGCTTATGCCTCACGACAGCTGAAGATACATGAGAAAAATTACACGACACACGATCTTGAACTGGGAGCTGTTGTTTTTGCACTAAAGATTTGGAGACATTACCTTTATGGTACCAAATGCACTATCTTCACAGATCACAAGAGCCTACAACACATATTTGATCAGAAGGAGCTTAACATGAGACAAAGACGTTGGGTTGAGCTCCTGAACGATTACGATTGTATGATCAAATACCATCCGGGCAAAGCAAATGTTGTTGCAGATGCTTTGAGCCGAAAGGAAAGGGTCAAACCCTTACGCGTTCGTGCAATGGGAATGACTGTGCAAACCAGTTTGAGAGATCACATTTTACAAGTACAACAAGAAGCAGTGGCAAGAAACAACCTGAAACACGAGCTCGATTGTGGAGCCGAGAAGCACTTCAAGACAAAACAAGATGGAGTTATCTATTATCTGGATCGTGTTTGGATTCCAGCAGTAGATGAACTTCGAACACTCATTTTTGACGAGGCGCACGAGACACGTTATTCAGTTCATCCTGGTGCCGATAAGATGTACCAAGATCTTAGGTCGTTTTATTGGTGGCCGGGCATGAAGAAAGACATTGCCACTTATGTTGGTAAATGTCTCACATGTGCCAAAGTCAAAGCTGAACACCAGAAACCTTCGGGTTTGCTGGAACAACCGGAGATACCACAATGGAAGTGGGAACAAATAGCTATGGATTTCATTACCAAGCTACCCCGCACTTCCAGCAGATACGATTCTATTTGGGTCATCATTGATCGATTGACCAAGTCCGCACACTTCTTGCCAATCAGATAGACGTACAAGATGGAGAAACTAGCAAGGCTATACATTGATGAAATAGTAGTTAGGCACGGTGTGCCATTGTCTATTATTTCAGACCGGGACAGTCAATTTACTTCGCGGTTCTGGCAATCATTGCAACAATCCTTAGGGACAAGTGTTAACTTGAGCACCGCTTATCATCCACAAACGGATGGACAAAGCGAACGCACCATTCAAACCCTAGAGGATATGTTGAGAACATGCATCCTAGACTTCGGTGGAAGTTGGGATACACATTTACCACTCATTGAGTTATCCTACAAAAATAGCTACCACAACAGCATCGGATGTGCTCCTATTGAAGCACTTTATGGTAGAAAATGTCGGTCTCCAATTTGTTGGACCGAAGTGGGAGACAACAGAATTACTGGGCCTGAACTTATTCAGGAAACTACTGATAAGATTGCCCAGATACAACAACGATTACAAGCAACACGCAGCCGCCAAAAGAGTTACGCAGACAAACGGCGCAAGCCTTTGGAATTCGATGTGGGTGACCGAGTCATGTTGAAAGTATCCCCATGGAAAGGCGTAGTTCGTTTTGGGGCTAAAGGCAAGCTAGCACCTAGGTATGTCGGACCGTTTGAGATTACTCAACGCACAGGTCCTGTGGCATACAGACTCAGACTCCCTGATGAACTCAGTGGAGTACACGATGTGTTTCATGGATCAAACCTCAAAAGGTGCTTAACAGACGAGTCATTGATCATACCATTGGAAGAAATACAAGTTGATGAACAACTACACTTCATTGAAGAACCTGTAGAGATTATGGAACGTGAAGTAAAGAAACTGAAACGTAGCCGTATCCCTATTGTAAAGGTTCGATGGAACTCCAAGCGTGGACCAGAATTTACTTGGGAACGCGAGGACAACATGAAAGCCAAGTATCCCCACTTGTTCGAGAAGTAAAGACCGATCTTTATGCTTAAATTTCGGGACGAAATTTCTTTAACAAGGGGAGACTGTGACAACTAGTACCCGACCGGCCGGCAAGTCCGTACGGTATGTGTACTTGCAAACAGTAACTATGTGTACATACGTGATTGTAAACAGTACTTGTATTAACAGAATCCTAAATACAAGAACAGTTATACATATTTTCGTGTAAACTTAAATACAGTAAGTACAACGTACATTTGAAACATTAGTTGTGTTTATTAAGTAAAAACTTAATTACAGTTAACACAACAAATCACGAGAAACAACGGTATTCAAACAATATTCAGAAACAAATCGGTTGCGATCTGATATCCATAGATGACAGGAATCAGATGTGTAACACCCCGACCGGCGGCGGAATCGTCGGGATGCCACGAGGGATGTGTAGATTGTTCAAAAGCTCGTGGGCATCTAAATCAAATCATCATATATCATTTAAGCAACCAACATAATTACACAAAAATCATGTTCATCATGAATCAATTACATCAATTACACAAAAGAATTAGTTAAACTAACTAAACTCTAATCGCCAGAAATTTAGTTAATTAACTAAGTCCAAGAGCCTATATGATGATGTCCAAAATAGAAGAGACCATACTCTTCATCCTACTTGTCTCCATCACCTGAAACATGTAAGAAATCAAGTGTCAACTACAAAAGTAGTTGGTGAGTAATCATAAGTTTTTATATTTAAAAATGTTTTAGTAAAATGAGTTTAAAAGTGTATGCTTAAAATGGTTTTATAAAATGCTTTGTTTAAAACGAGTATAAGACTTATGATCTTCTTGAGAAAATCCATATGAATACCTGTATGAGATAATCCAACACACATCCACCAATTCAACAATCAAACACATATACAATCACATAACCACATAACCAAATCAGTCATAGTCAATCACAAATAATAATAATCAAATATAGATAATCAATCCACAAACTAATCAACCAATCTCATCAATCATATTCTCAAATAATGTTCGTGACTATACATGATCATTATGTAATTAACATAAGTTAATTACATGATTCATGGAGTGGTCGCTAACCACGTGACAATACATGAAGTCAAAGCAATTAACCGAAGTCAAAGGCAATGATTCACAGATGTGGAAACCATCCACGTGACAATACAAGATGTCAAAGCAATTAACCGAAGTTAAGAGCGATGATCCTCGGAATTTGTGACAATACATGTAATCTTTGTTATTGACTAAAGTCAATGACAATGTTTACACGGTTATAAAATATTAATCAGTGATAATCCATAATTAATGATAATTCAATATTGTGAACATCATATTGATAAACAGATATTAACCTTGAGTTATCAAAATAATATTTGAATTTGGTATACATGCTTCACCTCCGAGTTTTAAAACAACACAGTTTAAAGAAAGGGAGGTTATGAGAACTCACCTGAAGTCCTTAGTATCTGTGTTCTCGTATTATGCGCGCTCACCGTTATCGTACTGATGTTGTATTCACAGTCCTGCGTTTGATTAAATGTTATCTAAAGTTATGATCACTTATTTGATTGTTCTTTTTTAATCTAAGTTGTTAATTGAGTTGGTGTAGTGAAAATGGCTCATGCTAATGAGTTTTCACCCGAATGAGTCATTCTCCCGAATAAGTCTTCCGAATGAGTCCCGAATGAGTCATTCGCCGAATGAGTCCCGAATGAGTCATTCGCCGAATGAGTCTTCCGAATGAGTCCTGAATGAGTCATTCGCCGAATGAGTCTTCCGAATGAGTCATTCGCCGAATGAGTCTTCCGAATGAGTCCCGAATGAGTCATTCGCCGAATGAGCGACTCATACTCCACTCATTCGCTGGAACGGGTTTTCAGCCATGGGAGAAGATGATTTCGAGGTATAGTCGTATATATAGTCGTTTTAAGTGGGTTTAGATGAGTAAACTCATTTAGAAGGTGTATGGGTCGAAAAAGTGATGTTTTGAACCGGTTAAAGTTCGGTTTTTGTCGGGTTTGTAGAAAACCCTAAAAACCGAAACTTCTCTCTAAGATTTCGAGAGTTTGAGATGGAGATAGGGCCGATCCTTGGTACCTTTGTGTAGGGAATGTCGAGATCTTCAATTTGGCGCAAGAATGAGGTGATTTGGTTGAGTTTTGAGTGAGTTATGGTAGAGAGAAGGTAGAGAGAGAAAGTGGGTGCGTTTTTGGTGAACTAGAGAGAGAAAGAAGAAATGAAAATGAGGAAGAAGAAAGAGATCTTCTTCCTTATAGCGCGTGTCGTCCCCCGCGTGTCCGGTCTCGTTTATATCGCGTTAAAATTACGAAAACACTCGGTTTTATCGTAAAATATATTTAAACATAAAATGTTTAAATAATTGGGTTTCGTTAAATAAAATGATTTAAATAATTTTATTTCGTAAAACGATTTCGTTTTATTTTTACTAAATTAATTATTTTAAATAACTGATTTATTCGGTTTTGCTTTAGGTTGTGATTCCTAGTAAACGTTTTCAGTTTTCATTTATTAATTTTAATATCGTTTGATATTATTTAATTATTTCGTCGAAACGCGTCACTCGCGTACGTATTCGTAAAGATCGTCACCTTTGCGAATTCGTCGCTCGTATCGTGTTTCGATTCGATTTACGATTTATTGAATATCGTTTCAGAATATTATTCCTAATAATTATATTCGTGTGAATCGTCACTCACGCGAATACATTTATTAAGTTAATATTTCTGAATTAATATTCGTGTTTAGATAACGTTCGTAACCTCACCATCGCGTAATCAGTTCCATTATTTTATAAATTTTAATATTAAAATTCCCGAACCAAACCCCATATTCATTTTTATTCCGAACCAACAATCATCATTTTCAATAATATTACTGCGATAAACTCTCTGGTTCTGTTTAGTTGGGTTACAACTAAACTTCCCATGGTTTACGTGTATAATATGTGTTATAATCATGTATACCAGTAACAATGATAATAATCAATAATATCAATAAATAATCCATTATCATTAATAATGATAAATCTTATGTCGTAATAGTACAATCGTACGGATGTACGGACAACCTAAAGTACAGTGATGTTACAGTCTCCCCTAGTTAAAGGAATTTCGTCCAGAAATTCAACTTGGAGTGACCGTAGTAAATAATTGTGGGTACTTAAGCTTTATCTGATCTTCTCGCTCCCAAGTGAATTCTGGACCCCGCTTCGATTCCCAACGTACTTTGACAATTGGAATTCTACTGCGTTTGAGTTGTTTAACCTCACGATCCATTATCTCCACTGGTTCTTCAACAAAATGCATGGTATCATCGATGCGAATGTCATCGAGTGATACCTGAAGATCCTGATCAGCTAAGCACTTCCTTAGATTGGACACGTGAAACGTCGGGTGCACGTTACTAAGTTCATTAGGAAGTTCTAACTTGTAAGCAACCTTCCCGATTTGTTCAAGGATCTTAAAAGGGCCAGCGTAACGTGGAGCAAGCTTCCCCCTCTTTCCAAATCGAACAACGCCCTTCCAAGGCGACACTTTGAGCAGTACCATATCTCCAACTTCAAACTCTAAAGGTTTCCTTCTTTTATCCGCGTAGCTCTTCTGTCGACTGCGAGAAGCTAACAGATTGTCGCGGATCTGACGGATCTTGTCAGTCGTTTCCTGAATAATCTCAGGACCAGTAATCTGCGAGTCGCCGACTTCGGTCCAACAAATAGGTGACCGACATTTCCTGCCATAAAGAGCTTCAAACGGTGCCATACCAATGCTCGCGTGATAACTGTTGTTATACGAGAACTCGACCAATGGTAAATGGCTATCCCAGTTGCCACCAAAATCGATGACACACGCTCTCAACATGTCTTCCAATGTCTGGATCGTTCGCTCCGTTTGACCATCCGTTTGAGGATGATAAGCAGTGCTAAGATCCAGTCTTGTTCCAAAGGCTTCATGAAGTGATTCCCAAAATCGTGCCGTGAACCGAGCGTCACGATCCGATATTATGCTTAAGGGAATACCATGTCGGCTAATGATCTCATCAATGTAGATACGCGCTAACTTCCGCACAGGGTATGTTTCGCGTATCGGCAAGAAGTGAGCCGACTTGGTCAATCTATCAACAATTACCCAGATACTATCTTTACCGTTTGTGGTTCGTGGGAGTTTGGTAATGAAATCCATAGAGATATTCTCCCACTTCCACATCGGTATCTCTGGTTGTAGTAATAATCCCGAAGGTCGCTGATGTTCGGCCTTGACTTTGGTACAGTTAAGGCACTTAGACACATACTCAGCAATATCCTTCTTCATTCCAGGCCACCAGTACAAGCCCTTAAGGTCTTGATACATCTTATCGGAACCTGGATGGATTGAGTAACGAGACTTATGAGCTTCATCCATGATCAGCATCCTCAGATCACCCCTGTTCGGTATCCACAACCGATTCAAATAATACATCAAACCGTCATCCTTAGTTTCCAATAGAATTTCAGCCCCGCAAGACATCTCATTTTTCAAGTTATCCTGAGCTAATGAGAGTTGTTGGGCTGTGAGAACATCATTACGGAGATTAGTGTGCACTCGGACACTATGGATCTGAACTTGACTTTTGCGACTAAGCGCATCTGCTACAACATTCGCTTTACCAGGATGGTAGCGAATTTCACAGTCATAATCATTTAACAGTTCAACCCATCTCCGTTGTCTCATATTAAGTTCTTTCTGATTGAGAATATGTTGTAAGCTTTTATGATCGGTAAACACTACACACTTAGTGCCATAAAGATAATGTCTCCATATCTTCAAGGCAAACACGACTGCACCAAGTTCCAAGTCGTGTGTAGTGTAGTTCTTCTCGTGAATCTTCAGCTGCCTCGATGCATAAGCCACAACCTTTCCCCGTTGCATGAGAACACAACCGAGACCTAGGTTGGATGCATCACAATAAACTACAAAATCATCATTTCCGTCGGGCAGTGTCAAGACAGGAGCATCACAAAGTTTCTGCTTCAAAGTCTGAAATGCCTCTTCTTGCTTCGGTCCCCACTCGTATGGTTTATTCTTTTGAGTCAAAGAAGTGAGAGGGACAGCAATCCGGGAGAAATTTGAAATGAACCGCCGATAGTAGCCGGCAAGTCCGAGAAACGATCGAATCTCCGTCGGTGTCTTCGGTGTACTCCAATTCTTCACCGCATCAATCTTTGCAGGATCCACGTGAACACCATATTCGTTGACTATGTGCCCCAAGAATTGAATTTCCTTAAGCCAAAATTCACATTTAGAGAATTTGGCATACAGTCGCTCTTCTCTCAGAATCTTCAAAACCAACTTAAGGTGTTTCTCGTGCTCTTCTTTGGTCTTCGAGTAGATCAGAATATCATCAATGAATACAATTACAAATTTATCCAAGTATGGCCTGCAAACACGGTTCATGAGGTCCATGAAAACCGCAGGTGCATTGGTAAGGCCGAAGGGTGTTACCAGAAATTCATAATGGCCATATCTTGTTCTGAAAGCAGTCTTGGGAATATCATCATCATGTACGCGAAGCTGATGATACCCCGACCTAAGATCGATCTTTGAAAACCATGCCGAGCCCTGAAGCTGATCGAAGAGATCATCGATGCGCGGCAGTGGATATCGATTCTTGATTGTAAGTTTGTTCAATTCACGGTAATCGATGCACATTCGGAATGACCCGTCTTTTTTCTTGACAAACAGGACCGGTGCACCCCATGGTGAATGGCTCGGGCGAATAAATCCTTTACCAGTCAGCTCTTGCAGCTGGCTCGCCAATTCTTGCAACTCTAAAGGCGCAAGTCTATAAGGAGCTTTGGCGACTGGGTTCGCACCAGGCACTAAGTCAATTCGGAACTCAACTTGACGTTCTGGTGGAAGACCCGGCAAATCATCTGGAAATACTTCTGGAAAATCTCGTATTATTGGAACATCTTCCATCCTCTTTCCTTTCTCTTTATTTTCCACAACGTGAGCTAAGAATGCTATACATTTCTTTCTAAGGTACTTGTGTGCTTTAGTGCATGACATTAGCTTAAGACCTTTGCTAGAAGTTTCTCCAAGGACTCTTAAAGTTTCACCCGAAGGCAATGGAATTCGTATGTATTTCTCATGGCAAACTATCTCCGCTTTATGGGTGGCTAACCAATCCATGCCTATGATAACATCAAAGCTACCAAGATGCATAGGTATAAGATCAATCGGGAAAACGTGATCACTTAAGTTCACAGTACATCCAAGAATAACAGTGTCAATATCAATAGTGTTTCCGTCAGCCACCTCCACATTGAACGGTTTATCTAAATGTGTACGTGTTCTACCAAGCAAGCATTCAAAATCATATGAAACGAAACTCCTATCGGCACCAGAATCAAATAAGACAGATGCATAAGAGTTGTTGATCAGAAATGTACCGTTGACCACGTCCTGGTTGGCTTGAGCAGCTGGAGCATTCAATTGAAATGCCCGGCCTCTTGCCACCCTCTGATTATTCCCGGTCAACTTTGGGCATTGATTTCTGAAATGTCCCACTTCACCACACTCATAACAGGCTCTTGCCTGTGCCTGAGGTACCTGGCAAACGGGTACAGCTGGAATAGGTTGTGCATGCGGAGCTGGCAGTGCAAGCGGTGCTTGTTGCATCCTTTGTGCTTGCGGTGCACTCCGACAGACATTAGCAAAATGTCCGAACTTGCCGCAGTTGTTGCAGACGCGACATGGCAAGTTCGGTACGTGATGATATCGGCGATTATTACATTGGGGAGTGTTCCCAGTGTAATTCCTGGCAGTTGAATTATTTGATGATTGCTGCGCAGACTTAGCAGCAGGAGCAGTGACCATGAAATTTCTGGTCTTCCTCTTTTTGTTGCTGCTCTTAGAAGTGCTAGCAGCTTCAGACTTGACCTCAGTTTTGACTTCCTTTGTAGCAGCCTTGGTGTCAGTCTTCTTGTATCCCTTCCGAGTGAGTGTTCCATTCTTCACGTGATTATCAGTAAGAGTTGCAGATAGACGGATCGCAGCCTCCAGTGTTTTGGGATTGCTCCCGTAGATTGTGTCCTGAATCAGTACCGGCAATCCGCCGATATACTTCTCAATTGCCCTATCTAAGGGTGTCACCATATGAGGTACCAGTAAACTATACTCATGGAACTGAGTATTGTAGATGCCGTTCTCGCCACTATCCTGTTTGAGCTCCCAAAACTCAGTCTCAAGCTTCCTCATCTCACTGCGAGGACAGAATTCAGTGGTCATCAGATTCTTGACCTCAGTCCAAGTCAGTGCTAGGGCAGCATCAACTCCCCTAGTTCTCTTTTCCCCATTCCACCAAGTTAGTGCTCTCTTTTGGAAAACACTGGTGGCATAACGCACTTTCAAGTTATCGGGGCAGTCACTGTTGATAAAGGTATTCTCCATACTCTCGAACCACTGCAGCAGACCAGTGGCCGATTCAGCACCCGTGAATTTCTGGGGGTTGCAAGAGTTGAAGTGTTTGAATGTGCAAGTTGGCGGGTTTGCACCACCTCTGTTCTGATTGATATTCTGGTTGGCCTGTGTCAACTGGTTCACCAATCCAGTGATGAGGTTAGCTAACTCTTGCATGCCTGGGTTGGCATTACCGTTAGCATCCTCTGAGTTCGTATCGTCTCCGTTGTGACGGCGAGGCGGCATGTTTCTGAGGAAGTTAGAAACATGTTACTACCGTTTACAACGTAAGTCATACAAACAATGGTCAAATGAGTTCATTTAAACAGTTAGGATTACATATAGGAACTATATTTATTTCCTATCTGTTATTTAAACTCATAGTGTCTATAAATTTTCCTAATGTTATTCTAAGTGTCCTAGTTGGTCATAACTAGTGTTAGCTAACTACTCCTAAGTTCAATACATTCCTCACCCTATACTAACACAGGCAACCTCCCGATGCAATGCAACAGCTTATATTTAGGGCATATGCAGAGGTGGATCGCAATCTCCCCTACACCGTCCCACCACCGTTCCATTGCATCGCGATTTTGCCATTGTTAGCATTTAGGGTGTTTCATGTATCTTACCATAATCTTACTTCACAAACTTTATCCTAGGTAGGATAATTTTGAGTGAAGTGGTGTCTAGTTCCCTTGGACAATTAGGTTCACTTAATGTCTAAGTTCACCTGACATATAGGTTTGCTTATTTCTAAGTCCACCTAATGTCTAAGTTCACCTAACATTAAAGATCGCCTAATGTCTAAGTTCACTAATAGTCCATACTAATCTCGATGTCCATAACTATCAATAAGGGTTCATATCATCACTGAGTGCTCTTATTGTCACTAAGTGTTCATATTCTCCCTATAATTTATTCTCATCAAGTGTCCATACCATCACTAAGTGTTAGTATCGTCACTATGCGTTTATATTATCTCCAAGTATCTATATTATCATCCACATCCTCAATTTATCACTAATTATTCGTATCATTCATCGTTCATTATTGTTAGTTGATCCTATGCACCCTACGTGTCCAATCCGTGTGTTTCATAAGTGAATTTATAAGTGTTTATCAATTGTGATCATTCAAGAGTCAATCCAAACCATCCTTAACCAACATATCATCAACAGTCCATCAACCATAGCTCCACAACATTTCCTAGTAATATCCTAATAATATCCTATATTCCTAGCAATGACAGACTCCCAATGTACTACAAATGGCTTATATATAGGACATATGAAAGGGTAGATCGCAACCTCCCTTACACTGTCCCACCACCTTTGTAGTATACCACGAGTGTATCCTTGTCTGGTGATCAATAGATCTAACAGATAATTCCTAAAGCAAATAAATTCCTAAGCAATTAATTTTCCTAAGCAAATAATTTCCCAAACAGGTAGTTTCCACATTCTTCAATACTGACATCCACCTAATGTACCGTAAATGGTATATATATAGGGCATATGATAAGGGTCAGTCGCAACCGCCCAAACCACCGTCCCACCACCTTTACGATACACCACGTGTATGTCCTTATCGAATCAATAGGGCACACGTAAGCAAGAAATTAATAAGCAATATATGCATATCAGATGTATAACAGGAGTTCATATAACATGTAATAAACACATAAGCATGAAATCCTGAATATACTAACTAGTGTATGAAATAGTTCATACTAGGGTATCCTACGGTTATAGACTAGGTCAACCATTTCTAGTAACCTAATTCCCTATAACCCAGGCTCTGATACCAATCTGTAACACCCCGACCGGCGGCGGAATCGTCGGGATGCCAAGAGGGATGTGTAGATTGTTCAAAAGCTCGTGGGCATCTAAATCAAATCATCATATATCATTTAAGCAACCAACATAATTACACAAAAATCATGTTCATCATGAATCAATTACATCAATTACACAAAAGAATTAGTTAAACTAACTAAACTCTAATCGCCAGAAATTTAGTTAATTAACTAAGTCCAAGAGCCTATACGATGATGTCCAAAATAGAAGAGACCATCCTCTTCATCCTACTTGTCTCCATCACCTGAAACATGTAAGAAATCAAGTGTCAACTACAAAAGTAGTTGGTGAGTAATCATAAGTTTTTATATTTAAAAATGTTTTAGTAAAATGAGTTTAAAAGTGTATGCTTAAAATGGTTTTATAAAATGCTTTGTTTAAAACGAGTATAAGACTTATGATCTTCTTGAGAAAATCCATATGAATACCTGTATGAGATAATCCAACACACATCCACCAATTCAACAATCAAACACATATACAATCACATAACCACATAACCAAATCAGTCATAGTCAATCACAAATAATCATAATCAAATATAGATAATCAATCCACAAACTAATCAACCAATCTCATCAATCATATTCTCAAATAATGTTCGTGACTATACATGATCATTATGTAATTAACATAAGTTAATTACATGATTCATGGAGTGGTCGCTAACCACGTGACAATACATGAAGTCAAAGCAATTAACCGACGTCAAAGACAATGATTCACAGATGTGGAAACCATCCACGTGACAATACAAGATGTCAAAGCAATTAACCGAAGTTAAGAGCGATGATCCTCGGAATTTGTGACAATACATGTAATCTTTGTTATTGACTAAAGTCAATGACAATGTTTACACGGTTATAAAATATTAATCAGTGATAATCCATAATTAATGATAATTCAATATTGTGAACATCATATTGATAAACAGGTATTAACCTTGAGTTATCAAAATAATATTTGAATTTGGTATACATGCTTCACCTCCGAGTTTTAAAACAACACAGTTTAAAGAAAGGGAGGTTATGACAACTCACCTGAAGTCCTTAGTATCTGTGTTCTCGTATTATGCGCGCTCACCGTTATCGTACTGATGTTGTATTCACAGTCCTGCGTTTGATTAAATGTTATCTAAAGTTATGATCACTTATTTGATTGTTCTTTTTGAATCTAAGTTGTTAATTGAGTTGGTGTAGTGAAAATGGCTCATGCTAATGAGTTTTCACCCGAATGAGTCATTCTCCCGAATAAGTCTTCCGAATGAGTCCCGAATGAGTCCTTCGCCGAATGAGTCCCGAATGAGTCATTCGCCGAATGAGTCTTCCGAATGAGTCCCGAATGAGTCATTCGCCGAATGAGCGACTCATACTCCACTCATTCGCTGGAACGGGTTTTCAGCCATGGGAGAAGATGATTTCGAGGTATAGTCGTATATATAGTCGTTTTAAGTGGGTTTAGATGGGTAAACTCATTTAGAAGGTGTATGGGTCGAAAAAGTGATGTTTTGAACCGGTTAAAGTTCGGTTTTTGTCGGGTTTGTAGAAAACCCTAAAAACCGAAACTTCTCTCTAAGATTTCGAGAGTTTGAGATGGAGATAGGGACGATCCTTGGTACCTTTGTGTAGGGAATGTCGAGATCTTCAATTTGGCGCAAGAATGAGGTGATTTGGTTGAGTTTTGAGTGAGTTATGGTAGAGAGAAGGTAGAGGGAGAAAGTGGGTGCGTTTTTGGTGAACTAGAGAGAGAAAGAAGAAATGAAAATGAGGAAGAAGAAAGAGATCTTCTTCCTTATAGCGCGTGTCGTCCCCCGCGTGTCCGGTCTCGTTTATATCGCGTTAAAATTACGAAAACACTCGGTTTTATCGTAAAATATATTTAAACATAAAATGTTTAAATAATTGGGTTTCGTTAAATAAAATGATTTAAATAATTGTATTTCGTAAAACGATTTCGTTTTATTTTTACTAAATTAATTATTTTAAATAACTGATTTATTCGGTTTTGCTTTAGGTTGTGATTCCTAGTAAACGTTTTCAGTTTTCATTTATTAATTTTAATATCGTTTGATATTATTTAATTATTTCGTCGAAACGCGTCACTCGCGTACGTATTCGTAAAGATCGTCACCTTTGCGAATTCGTCGCTCGTATCGTGTTTCGATTCGATTTACAATTTATTGAATATCGTTTCAGAATATTATTCCTAATAATTATATTCGTGTGAATCGTCACTCACGCGAATACATTTATTAAGCTAATATTTCTGAATTAATATTCGTGTTTAGATAACGTTCGTAACCTCACCATCGCGTAATCAGTTCCATTATTTTATAAATTTTAATATTAAAATTCCCGAACCAAACCCCATATTCAATTTTATTCCGAACCAACAATCATCATTTTCAATAATATTACTGCGATAAACTCTCTGGTTCTGTTTAGTTGGGTTACAACTAAACTTCCCATGGTTTACGCGTATAATATGTGTTATAATCATGTATACCAGTAACAATGATAATAATCAATAATATCAATAAATAATCCATTATCATTAATAATGATAAATCTTATGTCGTAATAGTACAATCGTACGGATGTACGGATGTACGGACAACCTAAAGTACAGTGATGTTACAAGATGGCCGACATGTCAATGTGAAAACAAGGTGAAAACAGGATGTTTAGTTGAGTCCGACAGTGAGGAAACACAATTTAAACATAAACTGCAGTGTCGTTTCAGAATAACGAACTGACAGTGTGTTTGCGTGGGTGACGATTCACACAAACATATCTGTGAGTTTAACGTTCTGAAATGATGACTGGAAAGTAGAAAACAAAAGTCGAAAAGCAAAACCATCGTCGTGTTCGTTCGAATGACGATTCGAACGAATACGCGCGATGGTGACGCGATTCGACGAAACGAAAACGAAATACGACGCGAAACGAATTTAATTTTAATTAAATAAAATAATAAACATTTTTACAATTTTGAAACTCATCAAATTAATTAAAATAACATTTTTATTTATTTATTTTTAATTACGCGTAATTTTCCGGTTACGCGACGAATTAACGAACCGAGCAACCGAAACGGACCCAGACATCACCCGTAGTATAAAAGCCCTAAATGAGGTGTTTTTCCCTCATTCTCATCAGCCAAACTCTCTCAAACACCCTATTCACGAACCTTTCAATCTCACTCAAGAATCCAACTTCAAATCGTCATATCTCCTTCGTTTCTCAACGAAATCGGGTGATTTTTGAACCCACGCGAAGCTCTTGATACCCTCTACGTGAAATTACAACGGATCTAAAGATTTATCCACTGAAATTGGAGGTATGAGGCTTGCAATATCACGAAAAATAGGGTTTTCTATGATTATTCGACACACACATGCTTAAACGGATCTAAATCCATTCTTATGGCCCTTTATACTCTCGAGAATCTTCCTACCATCAGATACAGTCGTGCAAACAGATTAGAACAAGATCTAGAGCAGGGTGATGGTTTCGGCTACACACAGGGTTTGGGAGATCACCTTTGTTTCCTCACGAACCCTAACACCGAACCATCGACTGAGAGCGAACCTAGGGGTGCTATTGACGAACCATTTTCATGCTGCGAACCCCCTGAGGCTCCTGTCCCGAACTCATACAAGGTGATGAGTCTTAGTGGCCAGATCTTGAAGCCGAACCCTTTAGGGTTTCCCGAACCTTGATTCTTGTACGAACCTTAGTGAGCAGCGAACTAACTCCGGCGAGCCTTTGACCTTGGTGACGAACCCTTCGGTGACCATGCAGCCGAACCAGTGGCTAGACGAACCTATGGCTGAATGAACATCAAGGTTCGCTGCCTAGATGATAATGGCTTCGACCTATTGTTCAGGCATTCGGGCCAAACAACATCTGTCAAGGCCCAGTTCATTTCAGTCAGGCCCAACGGAAACATGAACAACACTTCCTTAAATCCTTAGGCCCAACAATTTTCTTAATCGGCCCACAATCCAAATGGTAGCAAAAGAATTAAACGGCCCAACTGTGAGTCCAGATTAAATCGTTTGGTTACAGCCCACATCTTGGGCCAACAATTTATTGTGGCCGTCTCACTATGCAGCCACACACACGTATATGTTCTATATGTTCGGCCCAATAACAATGCTTAGGCCCAATAGCAGTTATCTTGGACTAGGAACAAACAATCAGCCCAATTATAAACACTTTGGCCCACATTTAATTGATTAGGCCCACTTGTTACAACCGGCCCAACAGGCCCAACCTCAACTAAACCGGCCCGACAGCCCAGTTATTTTCGGTCTAGACCCATGGTTCGATCTCACACACTATCGCTTTGGTTTGATAGACCGCGACACTAGTCGTCCCAATGACACATCTATTCGGTCCAATAAAATTAAACGCAATTTAATTCATAAATGGTGATGATCATGACTATTTTCAAAGGTGTTGATTTGTGGGTTAACACCATTAATGACACCTATATTACTAAATCTATACAGAACTAAGTTAAAGACAAAAGGGCTAATATTGATAGAAAAATTTAGTCATAACTTACAATCCTACAATATACTTATGTTAAATTGATTGAGTGTTAATAAATACACTTCAATTGAATTTGGGCCGAATGGTGATTAAGACGAGATGATGATCACCAAGTTAGGGGTAACACGTACACGTGCACAAAACCTACGATCGATACTTATAAGTTAAATACGGCATGTAATCAATACAGGAACGTGAAACAATCAGACTCAAGTCCAATCAAAGAGCGCGTGCATTTCGTTTAAGCTAAGTCAACCCTACAACAACAAGGTGAGTTCATATGCCCCTTTTACTTTAATCTTAACTGATTTTAACTCTCGGGGCTGAGAAACATGTTTACTTTTATTTATTTAAAAGTTTTGCTTAACATGTTATATATACTTTCATTTTGATAATATTAAATCGTTTATTATCGTTTATCATTGTATGCATGCTTGTATGATCATGAGATAACAGGGAAACTCAGAAGATTATGATAATGTACTTTCATAATCATCAACACATTGGGATAACACAGTTGTAAGATTATATCTTATAACACTCAGTTATTCTTACAAGAACGAAACATTGGGGAAATTCATATACAAATAAACAAAGAGAACTATTACAGTGAAACATGGTGACACTTCACAGCACATGAATGATTAGAAGATAAAATATCTTTTGAATATCATTCCACATCATAAACGATCAAGTGTGATAAGTAAATTTCTTATAACATTTGATCAACACCCTAAAAACATACTACTGGGTAGTATGATCGCATTGATTATCCACCACCTGCGTCACTTAAGGGTACTAAGACTTGTTCTTACTACGGCTTAAAGATTACATGGTGAACATATGGATTACTGTGAACGGCGACCATGATAACGTAACTTCATGCCTATCACCGCCAATCACACATAATTAACATAACATAATAAGACTTGTTCTTATTCGACTTTGTTAATTACATGAGACAGTCCCCGTAAAGGCCTTGGGATCACACGGCGGGATAGGAGAGAATGGAATGCATTTTAATCTGATTATGTGAGGATTAAAATGGATTTCATTCGGATCCTATACGCTGCATTTGAGATACATGATGAACAGTTAACTAACACTTTTAATTAATTAGAAGTGTAACATAAAAGTTAACACACAGACAATAGAATAATACAAGGAACAGATTTACTAAATCTAACATCCTTACTATACAAATGGTTGTCAATACTTCGGTTTGATAACTACAACGCTATCATTATATTATTCTATTCATGGGAACACAGATGATGAAGAAATGAGTAAACATGAGAATGGAAATCCATAGTTGTATTGCAAGTAGTGTGAACTTTGTTTGAGCATGTGGTAGGATAGCGTCTGAGCTTGACCCTTATGTGATTCCCTATATATAAGCATGTTTGATCAGGGATCACAACATTTGCACATACAACTAGGGAGAAGCCATTAGGTGACAGATGATACACAATATACAAGCAACATAACAAAACATTGTGATTATGCATGTGATTGAATCAGAGTTTTCAATTAACTTACTTATGAACTCACCAACCTAGTGTTGACTTTGTTTAAATACATGTTTTCTCAGGTGACGAACAGGTGTAGATACATACATGCAAGGATTAAGCTAGTGGACTTTTAGAAGACCTAGCTTTATTTTGTTTTGCATGCTTTTGGTGCCTAAACATTGAATCATCTTTTGTATATCTTGTACATATACAAGATATAGTTACATTGATTCTTTTGATAGATTTACTTGATTAAATTATGAATGATACAGTGTAATTTAATCTTGTAATTCTATATCTTTGATGTATTAGCATTTCTCATTTTGATTATCATGTGCTATGTAACAATCTGATCATTTGATTATCACTCAAAGATATCGCGCCCCGGGAACCTTCCGCCCGACGGGAAAACCCGATCCGTTCCCGCCGGCCCGGGGTGTGACGGAAATGTCGATCACTGATCTGTTGGACTGAAGTTGGAGATCACCGAATAACGGGGCCAGAGCTTATTCAAGAGACTACCGACAAGATTGCTCGGATTCAAGAAAGACTACAATCTACAAGGAGCAGACAAAAGTACTAAGCCGACAAAAGAGCTACGCTGACAAACGGCGCAAGCCGTTGGAATTCCAAGTGGGAGACCGTGTCCTATTAAAGGTTTCCCCATGGAAAGGTGTAGTACATTTTCGAAAGAAAGGCAAGTTAGCACCACGATACGTGGGACCCTTCGAAATCATCGAACGTATTGGTCCTGTAGCGTATAGACTTACACTACTTGATGAATTCAGTTGTGTGCATGACGTGTTTCACGTCTCATACTTAAAAAAATGTCTTTTTGACGAATCACTCGTCATCCCAATCGAAGAAATTCAAGTCGATGAACAGTTACACTTTGTCGAAGAACCTTTAGAGATTATGGATCGCAAAGTTAAACAACTAAGGCGAAGCCGTATTCCACTTGTAAAGGTTCGATGGAACACAAGACGCGGACCCGAGTTTACTTGGGAACGTGAAGATCACATGAAGTCAAAGTATCCCCAGCTGTTTGAAGAGAAAGTTGTACCCGATAATAGTTCTTAAATTTCGGGACGAAATTTCTCTAACAAGGGGAGACTGTAACATCAGTGCTGGAAACGTCACGGGAACAGTAATATGAACAATAACATGAACAGTAATCAGGTATGAACTTTATGTAATTCAGTCTATTTCATATTCAAGTCAAGCATCGTTATCATTTTTGTCAGGATCGGATCAGATCTAAATCTGAAATCTGATAATAACAATAAGCTATGATTTCGATTGATTACAAGGCGGAAACAAGCAATCAATCTAAGTTTAGTAACAATCCAGAATAACAAAACCCACAATAATCAATATTCAAGACATATTCAAGACATATTCAATAAAAAATCATTTAAGAACAGATGATGATGAATATTAAAGGTAGTTATATTGATTAGTAAATCTGAAATTGTTCAGAGAATTACAGTGTGTAAAAATGCGTGAGTTTTTCTCAAAAAGTGTACAGACTGAAACTATAAAGGTCCTATTTATAGAAACCTATTTTAGACCTACATAACTGCCCTAACAGATAACAGCTATCAAAATAACAATACAAATGTCACATCAGTTATACATGTCATAACTGATGTTAGCAAAAACAAATAAACAACAAAATATATTTAAGTGTAGATTCTTTATCAGCATTAGCAATCTTGGTTATCAGCATTAGTAAGTTTGCATGTCAGCATTGCAAACTTACTTTCTTGTACTTGATATTCTTGGTCAGCATCAGTTGTTTGTCAGCATTGAAGCATTTGGTCGTCAGCTTTGCAATGTGACCATCAGCATTTCATTTCTTCATGTCAGCATTCAATAGTTCAATGTCAACATTGATGAATACATGGCTCTTATAATCATCAGCACTACAACATATATTATCAGCATCACAAGATTTGTTCATTAGCACTGCAATATCCTTTGGGATAACATCATCAGCAATGGACTTTGAATGTCAGCACTGCAACTTTAAGCTGTCAGCATTGAAGAATCCTTTTGAGAACTTGTCAGCATCTCTATCTTCAATGAGTTGGCTTTCAGCATTATGACTTTGTTTGTCAGCACTGCAACATCCTTGACAAATCCTGCAATTACTAAACACTTAAACATAAGAATCAATTAACAAGTAATGATCTCATAAATAGAAAGGTTTAAGTTTTAGAGATGTAGACCATATGTGTTGTCTGTATTATGCCTGTCAACACATCAACGTATTATATGGATTTTAACTTTATTCAAATTATCAGCATATCAAATAAATCTGTATAAAATAGAAAAACATAAGTAAAGATAGAGTTAGAATGTTGCTATCATTAAATGGACTTAATGAACTTGAAGCTTGCAGAAGGGTTGGTTAATTGTAGGCGAGGCACCATCTCATAATGGAAACCTAACAATCTCCCCCTGAGATAATGCTTCCTACAATTAGCATGCCATAATCCATAAATAACTCTTTCATATGAGAAGAACCACATATACATCTAAATCCTTGTCATCATCAGCATCTGTCATCTTCACACATCCTCTTCTTCTTTGACTTGACTCATGCTGAAAGATAACATCAAATGATGTATAATGCCAGCAAATTGAGTCATTGGAGCTATCAAATCTTCTCTCATGTAATAAATAGGCATTTGATTTAGTGCAGATAGAGATTTGAAGTCCAACTCAGACAAGTCATCTTTGTCAGTGAAGATGTATGATTTATCAAGAGATTCCACCACAAGGTTTACATCATTGTTAATATAAACTCTTTGTGGTTTCTTCAAAGATTTAACTTACTCTTCATTTCTTCTCAATTCATATCCAATAAAAAAATCTTCTGAATCTTTTCTTAATCTTCTGATCAGGCTCAAGAATTGAAAGACATTACGTCTTCCAAAGGTGGAAACTGGTTTGTCAATGATTAAATTGTCCAGATAAGTGAGATAGGAGTTCTCAAGAAGTCTAACTTCAGAATAGGCATATAGCCTTATATCAGTTGCATTTAAGACTCGATCTCTTCTGTAAATAACCAACTCCCATGATTTTTCATCATAAAACCACCTAGTGATTGGGTACTCCTTCATGTTTCCAACAATTTTCTTTTTCTTGATTTCAGGAGGTTTAAGTTTTATATTATGCTCACTATATTTCTTTTCATACTTCTTGAATTTAAGCAGGACTTTGTCTTGGTTCAACCCTCCATTTGGCAATCTATATAGCCCGACACATTTTCTTAATGTTTCTTGAAATGCTGCTAGTCTAGCATGATTGCTTCTGTTTACTGACTCTAGACCAACCAATTCAATTAACTCTTGATCAGGAAGATTGAATATTTGAAAGAATAGATAAAAACTATCCACTGCTCCCATTTCTCTTTTTACTTGATAAGCATCCCAGCTCCAGTCGTATTTCCATCCCATTATTTTTGACTTTTGCTTTATTAAATCTTGATCTTGGACAGTCAAAGTTTCTTGGAAAGTCATTCCGGTATTTTTCATGTATTGGGAGGAGTGAGAAGATTGCCTGGGAGCAGAAGATTGTGTGTAGGATGATTTTGCTTGTGATGCTGTTAGATATTGTGGAACAAAAGACTTTGGCTTTTCAAAAATTTTACTGGAGGAGGCTATTTGGCTAATGACAGGCATTTTGGATTTATCAAGTTTGGCTTTCTTGCCTGCTTTCTCATAGCCATCAAAAATTCTTTCACTCTAGTGATCAGAGTGTCCCTCTTCATTCTGTTATAACTTCTAGAAGGAACTCCTCTGTCATGCAAAAAATTTCTTAGTGCTTGATTGTTCATGGAATTGGGATCTGGTTGAACCATACCCTTTGCAATCTCAGCATCTGCTCTTTCTTGTTCCCTTATCTTCTTCTCTTTTTTTTGTATCTCCTTTTTATCAATTTCAGTTTCATTTTGTGATCAAGGAGAGAGTCAATTCTATCAGATTCTGCTGACAGTTGTTCAAATGACATTAGATTTATAGTTTCAAGATCCATGCCACCATACTCCACAAGCTTTAGCACTAGCTTCATATGGGTGTCAGCCATAGCATTTGCAGTGAACTGTGATGCAAAGCTTTCATAGAAAGAGACGTTTGGTTCCTCAAACTGTGGAGTGATTGTTGCTGATAAACTTTCAGTTTGAGGACCAGTGGAGGATGTTGGTGCATGCATGCTGCTGAATTCTTGGATTTCTGACATCAATGCTTCATTTGCAGCCAGTTCTGCATCTGTTAAATCGCCAAGAATCCCAGTCAATGCCTTCACTTCTTTCTTATTAAACTTTGAAGATGGCTTGGGCTTTGATTCTTCAGGAGCCTTTTCTTTGCCCTTTGCTTTTTCCAGGGCATTATCTTGTTTTCTTCTTAGAGCCTCAAGGTTATTTCTGATTAAGGTTCTTTCAATTTCTGTTCCAGGAATCCCCCTTGAAAACTCTTCAAAAGTTGGAATGCTGACATTTAGCAGATCTTCATTTGCTTTATTCAGAAGTTCAAAGAATCCAAATCTTTGGAGAATTACAGCCTTGAAGTTTGGATCTAATTCCCTGACTGATGTTAGTTCTTTTTGAGTTTGGGGAGATGGAGATTTTGACTTCTCCTAGGATTTTGGTGGTGAGGAAGATTTAAACCTTTTTGATGTTTCATCATCTTTGTCTTGGTCAAACTTCCTCTTCTCCCCCTTGGAGGAAGCATCATCTCCCCCTGAACTGTAGTTTAAATCATCACTACTAACTACTTGTTTTGATTTGTGTAAAGCTTCAACCTCATCCTCAAGTTCCTCAATTCTTTCTCTTAACATTTTATTGTCTTTTTCAAGCTCTTCAATAGTGTATTCCAGAGATTCAAAAGACGTCTCTGCTCTCTTTGATTTTGAAATTATGGCATTAAGCCTTGTAATTTCTTTTGCAGCCTCTTGCAGAGAGTTAATCCTGTTCTGATCAGTTTGCTTCAAAGAATCAATCTCTTTCTGCAAGGCTTTTGATTTTACTTTGACTGATTTTAATTGAAGGTTTATCTTTTCAATTTCCTTTTCATATGCCAGCTTGTTGGAAAATAAGCACTGACGAAGCAAAACCACCTTTCAAATAATCTTCGTAATAAATGTTGCAGGACACTAGCTTCCGAAGACAAGTCTTCAGAAGAACCTTCGAAAGACAAATAAAAGACAACTGCTTCCGAAGACAAATAAAAGAAAAGTGCTTCCGAAGACAATACTTCAGAAGATGTTTCGGAAGACTCTTCTCAATGACAAACCTCTAAAGACACTTGCTTCTGAAGAATAAAGTCAATTACTTCGAAAGACCTCCAAAGACATCGGGAGAAAAACAATATTTCAGAAGACATATGTTTCTTCCGATGAAAGAATAAATGTAACCTTCTTTATGATAACTGTCTACTTTAGATAGTTTCCTATGAAGAACTTCCGAAAGAATAACTTATTAGCATCAGTACAAAAGTCTGAACTCAGATCTTTAAAGATCCTATGTTGACTTTACAATTGTACTATTCTGATGCTACAGTGTCTGTAATAGTGTCATCAGTCTTATTTGTTTGTCCTCTTCCTGTATTTGTCCTGAAACATTAAATGTCGGGGCTATTTATACCCCAACATCTACTGAATGAAAAACAACACTTTTCTCTGAATCTTCTTTGTGTTGCCTTACTGTTTCTCTTATTTCTTCTCTCTAAACTTAAGAAAACTAAACACTAAAATAACAAAAGTGTAAAATTCCAGAGGGAGCAAAACACCAAAAGCTTTGTTTAAGCTCTTGATCCTGGTTAAGTTAGTCTCTCCTCAGTTCACCGATTTTCTACACAGTTTACTCTCTTCTAATTGCTTATTCAGTTTATTTCTGTTTTTAGTGATTTCTTCACATTGAGCTTTTAATTTAGCAATATTCTGCTCTCTTGAATTGATGGCATCTTTAATTCAGCAATAATAGCCTTTTGATCATTGTCAGCCAGACTACTAGCTACTTCAAGTTGACTTTTCAAATTTTGAATTTCAGATTTGATAAGATTCACATGCTCCTTCATTTTATCTGGAGCCATTTGAGCATAAGTTACTTCATTTTGAGCACTAATTAGTTTTTGGCTCAATTCAGTGGATTTCTCAATATATCTTTCTCTTTGAGCAATAGAGAATTTCAAGTCACTTTGCAGATCATCTACAAAGACTTTTAAGTTGGCTATCTCTTCCACTTGTGAATCTAGAGTGTTTGTAAATTGATTAACATAATCATCACTCTTTTGAACATAAGCTTGAGCTTGAGCAGCTGCTTCACTTAGATCTCTGACGTGTGCATCTTGACTTTCAATGTATGCATTTTGAATCGCCAGATGATGGTCTTTCTGTTCAAGTTCAATCAGGAGTCGAGAGATTTCAGCATTCTGTTCATCCAGTGCCTCTTGAAATTGATTGTATTCAGTCAGATGATCATCAAAATCATTTTCAAGTTCAACATTTAGCTGATTGATTTCAGTTTCTCTGGCTTCAATTTAAGAGGCCATGTGATGTATCAAAATTGGTACCATTCTAACTGCTGCTGATGGTTGAGATTGATCTTGAGGATGTGGTTGTGAAGATTGAATATCTTGAATAACAGAGTTAATCTGTTCAGTATCAAGCATTGTTGTTGATTCTTTTTGTTGTTTTTGTTGTTGTTCTTACTGTGTTGTAATATCAACTTCCAAAGGAGAATTTGGAATTGATAAAATTTCTGTTGCTGTTTGGATTGGAGAAAGATTGGAAGTAAGATCAAGATTTTGAATAAAATCTTGATCATCAGATCTTGCCTGTGAATCAACTGAATTTGCTGAAGAGTGATGTGCAGGAGTTAAACTCTGTTCTTGAAATCTTTCATTATTATCACATCATCATCATCATTGTCATCTTTACTGCTATAACTACTAGACACATCAGCATCAGAATCAATGTGATATGATGATGAAGTGCTAGAATTATCATCCTCATCATTAGCTATAAGCATCCATTGTTCAATCAATGCATCTTGTAAGTCAAATAATATTTGAGGGAATTCTGCATCTCCTCCCTCAAATTTACCCCTGTTCATTGATGGACATGTAAGATGATCATGATGTTTCAACCCATGAATCTTTTCACCGAATGGTTGCATGTCTGGGTCTTGATGGTTGATTACTAGCTGAATGAATCTTGGGTACATCAAGAATTTTTTACTTCCAACATTTACATTGGTTGTCATCCCATTAAAGATGGTTCTTGTAAAGTTGAATGGGTTTGACATTAGCAAGCTCATTATCATAGATGTTGTGCCAAGTGGAAGCTCAAACCATGCTGATCTCCTATTTGAGATGCAGTGTTGCAAGATGTGAGCTAACAGTTTCCACTTTGGTCCCAATTGACCTTTGAGAATCTGTCTTCTGGGCATTCCACCCATATAACCAAGAAAATTTTGGAAGAAATCCAAAATTTCATTATCTGGTAGTTCAGTTATATCACATTCATCGTTTCCTAATTGCAAAGCATTCCTTAATGTTTGTTCAGAGATGACGACTTGTTGCCCCCCCAACTGTTCCAACAATAGTTCGGATATCATTCTGTATTTCTTCAACTGCTGTGATCCAGTACTCATTTATCATTTGTCTGTACAAGGTTGGCCTTGCTGTTAGAGCAAACACCAAGTTTGATTGGTTTACGAAACGAAGAGTTTCCCTAAACCCATGAGATTTTGGATGATTTGCATTCAAGAAAGCGCACACGTTGTGTTGGTCTGCAATTTCTAAACGAGCCATATCTTTACGATTCGAGAATGAGGGTTGTGAGATAGAAGATGAAGAGTATTGATGATTCGATTGCAGTACTGACGATTTTTGCTGAGATTTGAATGTTCGAGTGAAGGGTATTCGCTCAAGTGAAATGAAGTACTGATAAGAGTTAGGGTTCACTTTTCAAGTTCCTTTTATAGGTTAACTTTGCTGAGTACAAGGTTGAAATCTGGTGAAAAAGTGAAAAATATTAATTTTTCACGTGATCTCATTAAACTCTCACGTGCTCCCCCTCTTCAAAAGATTAAAAAGAATTGCTAAGTGTTTAAAAACTTTGTTCATCAGCATTGGTGTGTTGAGGTAAAGTTTAACTCATGATCATCAACATTGATCATTTGTTCCGGAGATACTTGGCCAAATTTGTTGATATTGAGTGTCAGCTTTGATTAATTGGTTAGGCAACATGCTACTTGATCAAGTTATGCATCAGCATTTGAGAATTTCTCTTCAGCACTAAGAGTTACTTGTTAGCAATGAGAATTTACTCATCAGCATTGAGAATTACTTCAGTACTGTGCTTACTCATCAGCACTGAAAGTTTACTCATCAGCACTGAGAATTAACTGCACTAGAATTTCATCAGCATTGAAAATTCAGCACAGAATCTTCATCAGCAATGAAAATTCACTGTCAGCACTGAAACTTCATCAGCATTAGAGAAGTAACTGTCAGCACTATCAGTATTGGAACTTTATAAATGATTTGTCATCAATATTCAAAAAAATTAAAAAAAAATTAAAAAAAAAACTTTTTGTTGTTTTCTGATGTTAAATTTTCTATTTTGTTTGGTTTGATTCAAATTTGGTAAATCACAGTGATATTTAAAATTTGACAAAAATTAATATTTTCATACTTAAATCTGATAAGAATTTGATTCTTAAAATCATATATGTTTTAGAACTTTCTGTATCAAGAGAAATGTTTTGAAATATTATTGAAAGTTCAAGCAATTGTATTGTTTATCCACTTAAACCCTGCTGATATAATCATAAACCACATTATGAGAATTTGTTCAATTAATATACCATTTAAATGTAACTTAGCAAGTTATCACAAACATAAAAAGGCACTGTTTGAAGTAGAATTGTAGAATATTTTAAGGATTTATGTAAGATCTCCTCTTGATTACCATTTTATAAGTAAATATTTATGTAATTTGTTTTTCTTTTCTTTTCATCAATGACAAGCTTTGTGTTCTATGAACACTTATATGGTTGATGTGTGCTGTCAGATTAGAAAGTTTTTCTCTGTTTTTGTTCTTTTGAGACATTTCAATATACAGAGTGCTGTGTATAAATACACTTATTTGGTTGATGATGCAGCTGATAATGTAGTCTTTTATTTTAGTGTATATGTACTTTAAATGGTGGGAGATAGTCATAAATTCAACTTTCACTTCTTATATTCTAAATCAAAAAGATTTAATACATTGTCATGTGATAGATAAAATGCCTTACATACTTTTCCTTTTAATCTTGTTTCTCATTTTCCAGAATTGATTAGTTTTCAGCTGAGCTACCAAAGCCTTGAGAATTTCAATATTCTTCCCTGAACCTTTTCTTCTTGATATATCCTTTTCCATCACAGATTCCTATCATTTTTTTAAGAAATCAATATCAGATATACAGAAAAATATATACATTACTAAAATTCACATATTTTTGTATTTTCTTTGTTTTTCTAATGTTTTTGTATTTTTCATAGTTTAAAGAATATCACTGTAACTTAGCAAAATTTAATCAATTTTCATATTTCATCATGCCTAGACTTTTTACCAGAAATTCAAACCTTTTTGGGTCTAAAGCTTTGGTAACTAAGTCTGCAAGTTGAAATTCAGTATTTATGTACTTTAATTCTATCAATCCTTTTTCAGAGTTATCTCTAAGGAAATGATATCTTATTTCTATGTGCTTTGTTTTTGAGTGTTGTACTGGATTTTTAGTTATGAAAATTGCTGCTTTATTATCTATTTTTATAGGAGTTTTCAAAAAGTTGAATCCAAAATCAAGCATCTGGTTTTGAATCCAGAGAACTTGAGAGCAACTCTGTGAAGCGGTTATATATTCAGCTTCTGCAGTTGATATGGACACATTTGTTTGTTTTTTGCATTGTGAAGATACCAGCTTGTTACCAAGGTATTGACAACCTCCTGACGTTGATTTTCTATCCCAATTATCTCCCCCAAAATCACTGTCAGTATAGGCAGTTAAATATAAGTCCTCATCTTTTGGATACATCAAACCAAGATCAGGTTTTCCTTTGAGATATCTAAAAATTCTTTTGATAGCAACTTCGTGGGATTCTTTGGGATCAGCTTGGTATCTGGCACACAAACATACACCGTACATGATATCAGGCCTGCTTGCAGTGAGATACATGAGGAAACCAATCATTGATCTGTAATAAGTTTGATTGACTGGCTTCCCTGTTGGATCTGGATGTAGCTTGTCTCTTGGATCTGCAGGTGTTGAAGCTGGCTTTGAATCAGTGAAGTCAAACTTCTTGAGGATATCTTTGACATACTTTGTTTGGCTGATAAAGATTCCATAAGGCATTTGCTTCACTTGAAGGCCAAGAAAGAAAGTGAGTTCACCCATGGCACTCATTTGAAATTTCTTTTTCATCAAGGCTTCAAATTCCTCACATAGTGTCTTGTTTGTGGACCCAAAGATTATGTCATCCACATACACTTGAACTACTAAGAGTTCACCATTTACAAGCTTCAAGAAGGGTGTTTGGTCTATCTGTCCTCTTTTAAAATGATTTTCAATGAGATAAGAGGACAATGTTTCATACCATGCTCTAGGAGCTTGATGCAACCCATATAAAGCTTTGTCCAATTTGAAAACTCTGTATGGATGATCTGGATGTTCAAAACCTGGTGGTTGTGCCACATAGACCTCTTCATGAAGTTTGCCATACAAGAAGGCAGATTTTACATCCAGTTGATAAAAAGTAAACTTGAAGGCAGCTACATAAGCTAGAAAGATTCTAATAGCTTCAATTCTTGCAACTGGTGCAAATATTTCATCATAATCAATGCCTTCTTCCTAGGTGTAGCTTTGTGCTACATGCCTTGCTTTATTTTTGATCACAATCCCTCTATCATCTTTCTTGTTCCTGAATACCCATTTTGTGCCAATGGGTACTTGATTTTCAGGTACATAACAAGAGTCCAAACTTCTTGTTTTCTAAATTGCTGCAAATCTTCCTGCATTGCTTCTACCCAACTGTTATCTTTTAAAGCTTCTTTTATGTTTTTGGGTTCAACTTGAGAAAGGAAGCAAGAAAACATGCAAACATTTGCATATTCATGCATACTTCTTGTTGTCTTTGATGATAAATTGCCAATGATATTTGAGGCAGGGTGATTTCTTTCAACATATCTGTATGTTGAACTTGTTGGAACCAAAGTATTGATATCTAAATTTGTGTTATTTAGATCAATAGCATCATTTTCATCAAAGAGGTTTGTGTCAGATGAAAGAGTTTAGGGATTTGGATGTGTTGTTGATGAACTGCTATTCAGAGAAGAATTTTGTGCATCAGCATCATCATATGATGAATGCTGATGAGTTGAATATGTTTCTGCAGATGAATCTAATGGCTGTGGATCTTGAGTATCAGCAATGATGGGTGGGTTATCAGATATACTTGGTTTAATCCATCCTCCCCCATAATTTGTTAACTCTGAATCATCTTTTGTTTCACTTGAACCTGCATCATCAGATGAGAAAATATCAAAGCTTTTCATAAAAGAATCCATGTCAAATTGCCAATCAGGACCTATACACTTTGACTTGAAATTATGTTCAAAGAATACAACATCAGCAGTTTCTTGCAAAGTGTATGCAGTTTTGTTGAAGACCCTGTAAGCTTTTGATGAACTGGAATATCCAACAAAATATCCCTCATCGACTTTTGAATCAAATTTTGATAATCTGTCAGTTGTGTTCAAAATGGAGACTGGACATCCAAAAGCTTTAAGAAATTTTATTTGAGGTTTTCTGGAGAACATGGTTTCATATGGAGTTTTGTTTTGTTCTTTGACAATAAAGATTCTGTTTTGCACATAACAAGCTGTGTTGACAGCTTCTGCCCAAAATGATAAAGGAAGTTTTGAATCAACAATCATTGATCTTGCAGCTTCAATTAGAGACATGTTTTTCCTTTCAGCAATACCTTTTTGTTGAGGGGTTCTTGCTGCACTGAACTGTCTGGTTATTCCATTTTCAAGACAAAAATTGTCCATTATTTCATTTTTAAATTCAGAACCATTGTCACTTCTGAAACCTCTAACTGATTTTCCCATTTGATTCTCAGTTCTTTTCACCATCTGAATTACCAAATCGGCAGTTTCACTTTTCTTGTTCAGGAAGAACACCCAAGTATATCTTGAATAGTCATCCACCATCACAAGACAATATTGTTTCTTTCCCAAACTCAACATATTTACAGGTCCAAATGAATCCATATGGATTAACTGTAATGTGGAGTTAATTACACTTGCTGTAATTGATTTGTGGGAAGATATTTTTTGTTTACCTTTCAAACAAGCTGCACAGTGGTCAAAACAAAAAAATTCCTTTTGTGGTAAACCAATGACATGATTTCCAGTTACCAACTTGTTCATATATTTGAAGTTTGCATGAGCAAGTCGTCTATGCCACAATGTTGATTCATCATCAGTAGCCTTGGAAAGTAAACAAGTTTCTTGAGATGTTGGTGGTGGTGATTCCATATCCAGAGTGTATACATGATTCCTTCTTGGGGTTCTCATCACCACCCATTCATCAGGGATTTTAAAACCAGGCTTGATAATCACACAGTCTTGCTTGGTGAAGAAGACTGAGTAGTCTTTATCACAAATCTGTGATACACTCAACAGATTATACTGAAGCTGCTGCACATAGCTCACATTATCAAAGCTGAGATTTTTGTACTTTACTAGACCAGTACCAGTGATCTTTCCCTTCTGATATCCTCCAAACGCAACAGAGATGCCATTGATATTTTGAAAATCATGAAGCAGGTTGGCATTACCTGTTATGTGCCTGGAACATCCAGTCAACATACCAGATGTTGTCAGTTCTCCTTGGATTTCCCGTTTTCAAAAGTTTGAAAAGTAACTTTCTGCATCTTTGATAAACTCGGCAAATCAGATTCATCCTTTTGTTTGTTTTTTGAATCATCTTTTGGTTTCCAATTTTGAGTGAATTGTGATTCAAAGGAAACTTTCTTTTGATTTTTCTTTCCTTTCTCAACCTTGACAGAGGAAGAAGAATCATATCCATTTGATTTATTAACAGATTTCTTCAAAATTGATTTGTGATCAGCATGATGACCGCTTGGATCTGATTCATAAAATGAATTGTCATGAATATTTTAGGTGGAGTGAAATTGTATCCATAGCTGTCATCATTATAATACTGTTGAGTACCAAAACTATGTGTGGGATGTTGATAACCACCAAACATAGTTTGCCATTGCTGAGGAGAAACTCATGGTTGCTGAGATGGGTGAATTTGTGACTGATAATAATTCCCAAACATTTTATTTTCAGATTGATTTTGTCTGAATCTAGAATCTTCGGAATTTCTGGAATGATAGGCATTGTTTCCAGATTTGCCCTTTGTTTTGTCAACTTTACTATCAGAAAAAGAATAAGCCACATTTTTACTGTTCTGCATACACTCCAAACCAGGTTGATAATAGTAACAATCAACAAGGTCATGATTGTTTGTTCTACATATAGAACAGTACCTTGAAGTGTTTGCAGAAACTGGAGAGTAGTATTTATCTTGCAATCTTTTTTTTTCTCCACAAATTCAGACATTTTGTTAAAATGATTCTTTGATTTGTATGTGCAATGTTTCCTTGTGTGAGACAAGCTTTTGCAAATTGTGTATTTTGTTGATGAATCTGAATTTGATGACTTAGATCCATTTGATTTTTCTAAATTCTGATTTGAACTAGAGACTATTTGTTTGTTTTTCAAATTTGATTGGTTCTCAGATGTCACCGAAATCTCAGATTTATTTTCAATTGATGATTTTAATGCGTCAGAGGATTTATTTTCAGCCAAGACAAAATTCTTAAACGAAAATGGATGTGAATCATCACCAATTGCACTTGTCTGATTTTGAGAGTTAGAATTTTGGAATACCACTTTTGGACTGGTCATTAACTCAGGCATGGGTGTAGAGTTTTCATTGTATGGAGGTGGAACCTCATGAAAACCCAACCCTGCCATTGACTTTCCTTGAAGTTGACTGTTGAGCAGATTAGTCAAGTGTTTGGAAGAAGTTTCAAAATTTTCAACTTTCAGAGTTGCAGTGGATAAATCAGATAGAGTTTTTGTTAATTTTGACAAGTTTTCATCATGTTCTTTTTGCAAAATTAATTTCTCAGTTTTAAGTTGTTCATTATCTATTAAAAGAGAATTAATTTTATTTTCATGTGATACTTTGTCATTTATCCACTGTTTCTCTTCAAACGTGCATTTGCTTAACTCTCTTTGTAAATCAGCTATGTGTTGTTTTGAAACTTCTTGCTTGATTTTACACTCATCAGAACATTGTTTTGTTACCTCATTTCCCAGTGCCATCAAAGCAAGAAGTGTTTCATCCGTGTCTTCTTGAAAATTTTTGGCAACAGCAATCATGGCTTGCGCAGGATCATACTCATCAGTATACTTGCTCCAATCAAAATCCTCTGAGTTGTTTGTTACCACAAGAGCTTTTGGCTTTGGTGGTTCAATAGCTTTCATTTGAACAACAGGTGCAGATTGATTTGATTGATGATTTGGCTGATATCTGGAGGTGTCTTTGGGAGCTTTGCAATCACGTGAGAAATGACCATAAAGATTGCAGTTGTAACATCTTACTTTATCAAGATCAATACCCACTTTTGTTTTATCAGCTTCAAATTTCATGGGACCATACTTCTTCCATAATTTCTTGTGCCTCAAAACAACCATGGCCATCTGCCATTTGATATCCATTTCTTCAACATCCTTTGGATCTATTTCTTCAAGATCATGTTGAGTAAATTGAGCTTTTGCAAGAGAGCTTGTAGCAAAACATTCAAAGCTTGCAACAAATGCTTTGCAAGCTTCTTGCTGCTCAACAGAATTGGTGTTTACAGAAAACTGTTGCTGAAAAAAGTGTTGTTGAGAGTCATTTTGTGATTGATTTGCAGCAGCAGGTGCTTGTGGTGTGGGAGTTGAGTATACACCAAATCCAACATTTTCACTAGGAGAGTACTGAGAATTACTCCTTCCTTCTTCAACAACCAAGGCCTGAACACCACCTTGAACACCAGCAGTCTTCACAAATTTGTATTGACCAACTTGAACAGTAGATGCCCGTGATTTGACATCCATGTCAATTGCTTCAAGTTTGGCAATCATCTCTTCAATTTTTACCTCATCAAGCTTTCTGGTTTCCTTGATCAATGTAACCTTCTCAGTCCAGCTCTCTGGAAGTGTATTTAATAACTTAAAATTTAAGTCATAATTATCAACTTTGATTCCAAAGGTTTTTAGCTCATTTATCAATTGCACATAACGTTGGATTTGTTGGGTGACCGTTTCACCAGACATGTGTTTGAAGTTGTCAAACATCATTTTGAGACTATCCCTTTTCATTCTCTTGATTTCTTCATTTCCAGCAAACATTACCTCCAACTGATCCTACAAGCTTTTTGCAGTTTCAAAATCTTTGACACATACCAAAATTTCCATTGGTAAAGCAGATTTAAGTGTACCATAGGCTTTAATATCCACTTTAACCATTCTTTTCTCATCATCTCTCAGATTGATTCCTCTGAGAGGTAAGCTTTTGTTGTGATACTTCAATCTGTTTTCTTCACTCAAATCGGCAGGAACATATAGGCCGTCAACAATCGAGCACCACATTTCTGGATCAGTGCTATCGATATGGTTTTGAAACCTAAGCTTCCACTGTTGGAAATCAGCTGCATTCTTCAACACAGGAGGTTTAGCAACAGAGAAACCTGATTCAGAATATACAGACACAGTCGGTTGTGCCATTTGTTGATCTGTCATTTTTGTTAAAATTTACTTAGGATTTCTAATGAATTGAAATTAATTCAGGATCTAATAACCTAGTCCAAATTCGTCCAAACAGTTTGTTCAAATGATGGATTAGTTATCAGAAACAATTCTAAATAAGTAACGAAAACAACTGGAATACTATTTTTAAAGATTTGCGATCTATTGAGGAGAATCGAAAATCAATGGAACAGTAAAACCTTTAATGACCACTTGACGCTTGAGATAAAAATCTGTGAATTGGCTCACAAATTTCCACGATCAGACCGATTACAAATCAACAAGTGACGGGTAATCGTATATGCTTGATTGTTTTCACAATATTTAGCTATGAATCTGAAATCTCAAAACACACAGTTTCACCAAGAACAAACACAGTAAAACAAATCGATCAATCCATGTTAATTAGTTTAACTAATTGATTCGATCTAATTTTGATTGTTCTAAACTATACGATTTCAAGCTAGAATCAGCTCTTGATTGTAGAAATCATAACTTTAGCTTTTCATTTTCAGGAAAATCAAAATATCGAGCTCTTGGCTCTGATACCAATTGTCAGGATCGGATCAGATCTAAATATGAGATCTGATAATAACAATAAGCTATGATTTCGATTGATTACAAGGCGGAAACATGCAATAAATCTAAGTTTAGTAACAATCCAGAATAACAAAACCCACAATAATCAATATTCAAGACATATATAAAAAATCAATTAAGAACAAATGATGATGAATATTAAAGGCAATTATATTGATTAGTAAGTCTGAAATTGTTCAGAGAATTACAGTATGTAAAAGTGCGTGTGTTTTTCTCAAAAAACGTACAGACTGAAACTATAAAGGTCCTATTTATAGAAACCTATTTCAGACCTACATAACTGTCCTAACAGATAACCGCTATCAAAATAAAAATACAAACATCACATCAGTTTTACATGTCATAACTGATGTAAGCAAAAACAAATAAACAACAAAATCTATCTAAGTGTAGATTCTTTATCAGCATCAGCAATCTTGGTTATCAGCATTAGTAAGTTTGCATGTCAGCATTGCAAACTTACTTTCTTGTACTTGGTATTCTTGGTCAGCATCAGTAGTTTGTCATCATTGAAGCATTTGGTCGTCAGCATTACAATGTGACCATGAGCATTTCATTTCTTCGTGTCAGCATTCAATAGTTCAATGTCAGCATTGATGAATACATGGCTCTTGTAATCATCAGCACTACAACATATATTATCAGCATCACAAGATTTGTTCATCAGCACTGCAATATCCTTTGGGATAACATCATCAGCAATGGACTTTGAATGTCAGCACTGCAATTTTAAGCTGTCAGCATTGAAGAATCCTTTTGAGAACTTGTCATCATCTCAATCTTCAATGAGTTGGCTTTCAGCATTATGACTTTGTTTGCAGCACTGCAACATCCTTGACAAATCCTGCAATTACTAAACACTTAAACATAAGAATCAATTAACAAGTAATGATCTTATAAATAGAAAGGTTTAAGTTTTAGAGATGTGGACCATATGTGTTGTCTGTATTGTGCCTGTCAACACATCAACATATTATATGGATTTGAACTTTATTCAAATTATCAGCATATCAAATAAATCTGTATAAAATAGAAAATCAGATGTAAAGATAGAGTTAGAATGTTTCCATCATTAAATGCACTTAATGGACTTGCAACTTGCAGAAGGGTTGGTTAATTGTAGGCGAGGCACCATCTCATAATGGAAACCTAACAATTTTATGTTATCATAAAGCAAGCTCAGAATCATTTCATAGAATCAGAGCTCAGAATTACGGTTCATCAGTCAGATATTTATCTGACGACACAGAACCATCATGTTATTATTTGTTAGGATTTTATTATGTATAAACATATGTGAGGCTTTACAAAACAAAACAACACGGATATCGTTACGTGAATGCTAAATTGACGGATTATTCGTATAGGTGACGATCTGTACGAATAAATCTGGAAGTTTAACGTTCTGAATGGTATCCAATAATTAGAAAACAATATTGAAAAGTATGTTTATCGCCGTGTTCGTACGGTTGACGATTCGAACGACTACGCGCGACGACTGTACGATTCGATTGTAAACCGTAAATTAAGTATTTTTGAAAAGTTATTTTAAAATAAATAAAATATATTTAGTTAATTTACTAGGAATAACCACCTAAAATAATTTTATAACTTCTATTTTAAAACCGGATTGTTTCGTTACGAAAACGGTGAGAAACCGACGTTTTTACACGAAACCATGCGAAATCGAACGAACCCGAACGAACCCGGGTATTTTCAAGCCATTTAATGTGGCATTTATTTCCCCCACACAACCCCACCAACCAGATTCATCTCCCCCATTTTCGGCTCTCTCTCTCTCTCAAGCTTTCTCTCTCTTGAACTCCCACCATCTCTCTAAGTTTTCTCATCCATTTCTCCACGAAATCGACCCATCTTAGTGCCTATACGACCACCATCCCTTGTAGATCACGAAAGTACAACTGATCTAAGGTTTTATCCGGCCGATTGGAGGTAAAATCCGTGTTTTGATTCGGTTTTGGGGTTTTGAAAACCCTAATTTAGAACCCACTTGGAAATCGGTTTTAGAACCCTCTTATACCATAGGATCTTCACAAAAACATCTTAGAACAAGGTAGGAACAAGTGTTGATTCATCATCTTGTCACATAGCTTGAAAACCATGGCTGCCATGGTGATGGTGTTCGAAGGCCGAATGGGGCTGCCCAGGCCTATGAATGACAACAGGCCTAATGGCCTTAGCCACACCTTCGGCCGAATGGCCAGGTCTCTTTCGGCCACCCCTATTCGCCGAACCAGAGCCATTCGACCAGCCTCTCTTTCGGTCGTCCCATTGGCTCATTCGGTCGCCATCATCCTCTTTCGGCCAAAGACCATTCGGCTCTAGACGTGCGCCACACCCCCATTCGGTTAAGCCTCAGTCACCCAGGCTTCCTTTCGGCCAATTCTCCTTCATTCGGCTTAAGCCATTCGCCCAATGGCTAGTCGGTTTGAGCCAACCATATTCAGCCAATTAGGTGGAAGTGGAACTATGGGGTTCACACATGGGTTTAAGGTTTTGCATTGAAGACTTAACAAACCCCATGCATATCAACAATGCATGGGAACCTTTACGTGAACTTTCATGCAAGGGTGTGTGTGTGTGTGTGCATAGAAAGGTTAATTAGGTCTTCACACTAGGAGACCAACTTATCGTATGAGGGTTGGTCTAGAATGCATGAATTCAATTAAGAAACCATGATTAGGGTTTCTAAGAAGTCAAGAAAACTAACTAAATAGGTATGTTGGTCTTGTTACTAATACGTAATGCTTAGTTAACGCTATTCAACATACAACAGGGTTATATAGCTCTATGGAACTTTCTAAACAGAGTTGTATGCTTGAACAATCAAAGAACTAATGAGAAATTGTTTAAATACCAAGGTCGAATAAGGGGCCCAAGGTTGGACCAATGGGCTTAGTTTAAGTCCATCATGGTAATCGTACTCATCTTTTAATCAACTATGTTCTTAATAAAGGAGATGATTTATAAACTTTATTAAATTTCAATAAATGATGTTTTTCAAAATCTTGAATCTAAAATGGAATTACTTAAGGAGGTTTTAATTAAGGATTTACTATGAATAATCGTGGGGTGCGGGTTATTAATGGGTAATACATTTAGCCTAGATATAAGGAAATCCTAGAAGCACACTAGTAATCTAGGACACTTAGTCGCACACCGAGACCAAACCACAGACCCAACGTCTATTACAAATACTTATCGTATTCCAATTCTCGTAAAACAACTCAGGAACTAAAGATACATAAGCTACAACAACGAGCGTGTATTTTGTGATAAATCAGGACAGAGCAACATAAGTGAGTTCAGTGTCCCTTTTCTAAACATTTTTGTTTTAAAACGAGGGGCTGAGAAGCATGCGTAAACTGTTTTATTTAAATTGTTTACTTAAATGCTTTTAATTATTATATGTTTTACATATATATGCTTGTTTATACTCCTAGACTCCTGTCTAGGTAATTGCTAAACATAATTAACTAACAAGTTAATTAAATTACTCCTGTGAGTAATACTTTAATTCTAAAACTCTAAACAAACCCTTAGTCCATATAGCTCAATCCAAGAATCTAAATTCAAAGTGAAACTAAAAGAACTAAAGCTAAAGATCATGTTTAAAGAAATCTAATTTAGTGTGTGATCTGAAAACAAAGAATCCTAATCAAGAATCAATTATCATTGTGAAATCATGGAAGTTCTATAGATCAAATCAAGAGACTCAAGAAATCAGAAATCATAAATGTGTGTGAATCATTAAAATATTGAAATCATTACAATCTAATGAAATCATTAATACTTGAGTTAAGGTGGATGTCAGTTGTATAGAAATCAAGACCACGTGTAACACACATAAAGTCCCGGCATAAATAGTAGACTCTTGTAGTCAAGATATATGGGCAATAACGTGAACTATCAAAGGAAATCAATATCAAAATCATGAGAATCAAAGAGATCAAGAATCAAAGGATATCCGTAAAGTTCCGGCATGTACAGTAGACCATTGGGTCAAGCTGATATGGGCATCATTAAAATCCCGGCACGCTCAGGTAGACTTCTTGTGAGTCGTACCTGATATGGGTCACGTGTGAGAGGGTACAACTTGGACAACCACCAACAACTAAGTCTAATTGATTGAGTCAAATAAGGTCCAATCATCATGTCTTATTTGTAATTATATGCTTAATTATTAGTTTAATTAAACATTTAATATTATATTTCTATAAATACTTTTTGGAAATCATGATTACATGGTGAACTCAAGAGATCAGAGGTAATTCTAGTTATGAAATCAGAATGTAAATCAAAGGTGAATGAAGTGAAACGCTTAATTATCATTAACAACAATATGTTAAACAGTCCGGTATGTGGTGGGACGGTGGCTGGTGCTTGTTCCCCTACATATGCCCTATATATAAGCATACTTGATTGGATAGTATAGATGGTTGTTGATGAGGTTAAGGTTGTCATTTCGAGGGATCAAGGTAAATTTTTCAGGGTAATTAAATTCTATGAGTCAAATAGAAAGAATCAAAGGTAAGGGATGAAATGCTTAATTATCACCAGGAACAATATATCATGTAGTTTGGTATGTGGTGGATGTTGGCTGGGGCTTGTTCCCCTACATATGCCCTATATATAAGCATACTAAGTTGGATGGTATAGGTGGTTAATGGTGAGGTTAAGGTTGTCATTCAGGTTATTCAAACTCAATTTAAAAAACTTAACGAACTCACCAAACATGTGTTGACTTTATTTTTGCATGACTTCTCGGGTGACGAACAAGTCAATTAAGAAGTCATTACTTTTGGACTAGGACTTCGAATAGAAGACTTAGTATTTTGGACCTACATATTTTTGGGAACATCATTATACAATATATTTTTGTATATCTTGTGCAGATACAAGATAGAAAATTTATGATGTTGATGGTAGATTTATATTGTTAAATTATAAATAATACTGATGTAATTTAACTTTGTCATTCTATTCTATTTAGCATTTCTCATTTATATCATGTGCAATGTAAACAATCTGATCATCACGATTATCACTCTCGATATCGCGCCCCGGGAACGTTCCGCCCGGCGGGGACTCCGATCCAACCCCGCCGGCTCGGGGTGTGACAGTTTATATGTGAGGGTAACTTGAAAAACGAGAATCCAGGATTGATTTTGTTTTAAATTTCCTAAGTGTGGATCTAATGAGATGAAATGTAGAACAATTAACATAATAGACCATGACTAAGGGAGTTGAATAATCAGTATGGGTTTAACATGATAACAATACTTGCAATCTTTTCCAAAGCATTTAATTTTGAATTAATGGGTTTAATTGTATAGAAACCATTTTACCTAGCTATGATCCCAGATTTTTGAATAAGCCTTTTTCATGGACGAAAAAGAGATAAGTGTGGGGGATGTGATGTGATGTAAAACACATCTGTTTGTCCAATTGTTTTTCTTAGTTTTTGTACAGTTTTATTTAGTTTTAGACTCGATTTTAGCTAGTGCTTCACAATTTGGTAATTTCATGCTTGCAGGTAATAAACATGCATATTTAATGCTAAAGTACAAAGAAATGAGCTCCCGTTTGGACGAGGACGGACCCGAAATCAAAGAAGACAAAAAACTGAAATCTGGAACCCGTCGTGCTACGCGACGGTTCCTTGAAACCATGTCGTGCTACGCGACAGAGTTAAAATGGCAGAAAATCAGTTTTAAGCCAAAACGTCGAAAACCCTAGGGGGAGATACTCTTGAACGGCGGGAGGCGAACTAGAAGGACGAAAAAAAGGCTTTTTCAAGGTGAATCGAAGGTTGGGAAAGCTAAGGATTGAAGATTGAAGGTGTAGGATCAAGGAATTTGGGTGTTCTTCATTCGGTTTACTTTGTTTCTTTGTTTTACTTTGATTCCCATGTCTCTCATTTACTTTAAACAGATTATGGATTGTATTCGTATGATGTTTCTTGGCTAATCTTGTAGAACTACCTAGGTTTTGTTGATTGCACATGTTTAACATTAGTTTTTATCGGTTTTGGATTATGTGTATGTGATGAACTCATGATGTAACAAACTTGGTTTGGATTATTGGATGTTTTATGTATGTTTATGATTGTTTATGGATTGGTGATTTATTCCTCGTGTGCCTTGTTGAATGTCTTTCATATAATAGGTGCTTGCTAGATCAATTACTGTGTGTTTTTGATTAATAGATGGTTTACTACGTACGAGTTTACCATAGGAGTGATTATCTTGATATAGATATATTAGATGTGCAACCAATCTTGATAGCCGTGAGGTGAGAGATTGTCGGTTTGTCTTGGTTGTTGGAATTGCAAGTTTAGAGACTTTGTGAGAAGATCTATCTAGTGTGTCTTACATCCATGTAAACCGAATCCAATAGGAAAATCCTTGTTATCCCTTACACTTAGGTGTTTGAGACTTTCACGATGTAAGGTAGATTGTCTAGAGGATACATTTTGACTCTAATTGGATTACTTGTGAGGGAAATCAATTCAACCCGTAGTGTGATGGCTTTTAGGACTCTTAGTTGACAATCCTTGAGAAGGGTCGAGGGTGCTCTAGATTTCTTTTTAGTTTAGTAATTTAAGATCCCGATATCACATCGTTTCCATTACTGATAGATTCTTTGTTGAACATGTGTAGGATTCATGCCTAGGTAGTGCTCTTTCTTCGTATGATCTTCGTTTCTATCTTTGCTTCAGTTTGGTGTTTTCTTTTTAGCCTTTCTTTTAGTTATTCTTAGTTTTGTTAGCAAAACCCCATTTCCGTATTAAGTCTTTTTAGTTTCTAGTTAGTGCTTTCTGTAGAAGTCTTTGGGCTCGATATCCGGACTTACTTTTGCTTTACTAGTTTCGATAGGTTCACTTTCCTGTCAGTAGTTTAGTTTTAGAGAGTATAGAGTATTACTTAGTGTCTAGTTTAGTTTTGATTTTGCTTATTTATAATTAAACTACTTTGCACACATCAATATGTTTGTGTGAATCGTCACCCACTCAAGCACACTGTCAGTTCATTATTCGTAAATGTAACTGAATTGTTATTTTGATTTGTATTTCCTCACTAACGGACTCAACTAAACCTCTTATTTTCACATCGTTATCATTGATTTCGAATTGTTTTCTCACTGAATTTTCGGCCATCTGATTCCTATTATTTGTGGATATCAGATCGCAACCGATATGCTTTTGTCATTTGTTTTCACACGGTTGTTTCTCATGAGTTGTGGTATTTGTTTTTGTTTAAATTTTCATATAAACACATACAACTGTTAGTTGTTTTCTTAGTCCTGTTGTCGCACAACTGTTTACACATTGTATTTACACATAGTAAATAGTGAAAGTACACGTACCGTACGGACTTGCCGGATGATCTGGTACTGGTTTTCACAAGACATCCTTTTGAACTTCCAAAAGATGACCATGCAATTCAATATTGGGGACGAGTCATGTGAATTGAGGGGGATCAACACTAATAAGGTTTTCACGTGCTCATTAAAAGTGGTGGAGACACGGCATGCAGGACAAACCAGAGGAAACTCGGTTCAAATGTATAGCCTCCAGCTAGCGGGGGAGTCCTGGGAAGCCATGCACAACTCCAAGGTAGTAATGGGGGATAAGGCCACTGCCGAATAGCAAATCTGGCATGACCTCATTAATGAATTCAAGGTAGTTTTCGAGGTTCCCACGGGCCTGCCTCCCAAACAGGAGTTCGACGAGTAGATACACTTAAATGAAGGGACCAAACCTATCAGCTAGGGGCCTTACAGATACCCAACAATTCAGAAGGATGTAATAGAAAGGACCACCCGTGAGCTCCGTGAATCCGGGGTCATTCAAAAAAGCCAAAGCTCTTTCGTAGGCCCGGTTGTGTCAGTAAAGAAAAAAGATGGCCAAAGGAGAATGTGCATGGACTACCGTAGGCTGAACAAGGCGACCATGAAGGGCAATTTCCCGATCCCACTGATTTAAGAACTGTTAGACGAGTTAGGGGGAGCCACGGTCTTCTCCAATCTAGACTTAAGATCGGGTTATCACCAAGTAAGGATGGCATCGGAAAAGGTTCATAAGACTGCCTTTCGCACGCCTGAAGGACACTACAAATTCCCCGTGAAGCCCTTTGGCCTCACAAACGCACCAGCCATATTTCAAGCCCTAATGAACTCGGTTTTCAAACTACTATTGCGCGATGGGGTACTTTTATTTTTCGACGATATCTTGGTTTACAGCCACAATGTTGCACAACATGAACAACACCTAAAATGAGTCCTTTCCATCATGAAGGAGCACCGCCTGTTTGCTAAAGAATTCAAGTGCGTATTCGGGGGGAAAGCGGCTGAGTATTTGGGCCATGTCATCTCAGGGGAAGGGGTGAGAACCGATCCCACAAAGATAGAAGCCATCTGACAATGGCCAACGCCGAGAACATTGGAGGAGTTGCGGGGGTTCTCGGGGCTAACGGGCTACTACCGCAGGTTCATAAGGTCTTTTGGAATGATTGCCAAACCCTTAACCGATCTGTTGAAAAGGGACGCCTTCCACTGGAACACCGAAGCACAAGCAGCCCTAGAGAGGTTAAAGAATGCCCTAAAATCTGCCCCGGTATTAGCCCTGCCGGACTTCATAAAGACCTTCGTAGTGGAAACAGAAGCGTCGGCCTGTGGCCTTGGGATGGTCCTCATGCAAGACAGACACCCGATAGCATTCATCAGTAAGGCTTTGTATGCAAAACAACAAGCCTTGTCTGTATATAAGAAAGAGCTCTTGGCTATCTTAATGGCAGTAAAACAATGGCATTAGTACCTTATACCGAACCATTTTGTCATCCGGACTGATCAGCGAAGCCTGAAGCACCTCTTAACCTAGAAGGTCGTCACACCCCTCCAAAAAAAATGGCTGGCCAAGCTCATGGGGTATGATTATACGATTGAATACAAGCAAGGGAGGGAAAACATAGCAGCGGGTGCCCTTTTGCGGGTCCAAGGGGTGTCGTTATTTAAAACGGCAGTCTCCCAAATTGAACCACTGCTGCTCGAGGAGAGCATCACCAGTCAGCAAGTGGATGAACAGTTACAGACGATGGCCCAGAAAATACAAGGCGGGGAGCAACTTCCAAGGCTGCACTGGAATGGGTGTTGGCTAGCCAGGAAGATCCGAATCATGGTGGGCCAAGACCAGGTTCTCTGGAAAAGAATTGTTAAGCATTGTCATGATTCTCCATGGGGAGGTCACTCGGGGGTACGACCATGGTACAAAGAATCAAGGGAATGTTTTATTCGAAGGGGGTAGCCAAGCTGGTTAGGCAAATGATACGGGAATGCGATGTATGTAAGCGGGCGAAACGTGAAAACATGGCGCCACCAGGGCTCCTCCAACCACTACCGATTCTTGATAATTTATTCACCGATGTATCATGGATTTTATAGGACTGCCCAAGGTAAAGGGAAAGGATATGATCCTTGTGGTGGTAGACCGGTTGTCCAAATACAATCACTTCATGGTGTTAAGCGACCCATTTTCAGCAAAAGAAGTTGCCAACGTGTTCTTGGACGGGGTGTATCGGTTACATGGGTGCCCAGCCTCTATTATTTCGGACCGAACCTCGATTTTCTTGAGCACATTTTGGAAGGACTTTTTGGCGTTGTAAGGGGTGGAATCCAAATTGTCCACGGCCTACCATCCACAAACAGATGGCCAGGCCGAGGTGGTGAACCGTTGTTTGGAATGTTATTTAAGGTGCATGGTAATAGAGAGGCCGCATACGTGGGTCAAATGGGTAGCCCTAGCCAAATGGTGGTATAACACAAAATTTCACTCATCTATCGGTATGAAACCCTTCCAAGCGTTATATGGGTTCCCTCCCCCTTTACACATACCGTATCTTCCCAATGATTCAGCGGATAGGGAGGTGGATGAGGTCATGCGAGATAGGGAGGCAACCAACACGGTTCTATAACAATCCCTACAAAAGGCACATAATCGGATGAAACAACAAGAAGACATGCATCGCATGGATAGGGAATATGAAGTGGGAATGTTGGTTTATTTAAAGCTTCAGCCTTATATGCAGACTTCGTTACGGGGGTGTACAAGCACTCCAAGTTAGCACCGAGGTACTTTGGCCCTTTCCTGATAGTTGGTAAAGGGGGAAAGGTGGCGTATCATTTAGACTTGCCCAATGACTCACAAATCCATCCGGTCTTCCATGTGTCATTGCTAAAGTCGGCTAGTGGAACACCGGACAAAATGATACCCCTTCCGATTGATTGTAACATCTGTACATTTAGTCATGGTAGTGGTAAACAGTGACAGAACAATGTGTATTCATATCCATAATGTCAATGTGGTTTATGTGTTCATGTTTGTGTATGGTGTTATGGGATTTGGTGTAGTCAACAACAAGTATATATTATTTATCTACAGTCACGTACGCCAGGCAATAACAATATTGTATTATATCGAATAAGATTATGTTATAGTCACAAAGGCTTAAAAACATATACACATTCTTAAGAAAACATATGAACAAGGGTTTCAAATGTCATAACCACATTCTTATTTTTTTAAGCATAACAAGTATATGTATAAAACAACATGATACATTCCTTTCATAAATCAAGTGTTATTAAAATGATGCAATCATGTATTTCAAGTTCATACGACACTTTTAAACATGAGAACAAATTATTCAAGACGTAATCATTTACAAGTAACACAAGTCAAGCAGTTAACACAAATCGATCAATCAATCAAAGTTCATAACACTATAAAATTTTATATTATATGTATGAATACAATGATATAGGAATCAGTTAGATGTCTTTGTTGCTTGCTACTTGTTCAGGTTAAGAGTCTACTGCTGTCAGGTGAGAACATTAGCCCCTCTTTTACTGTTTTTTCAACTGTTTTGGGGTGGAACACGTGACCAAACACTCTTTATACAATCATATCTCTTATACAAGATTCATGCTACTTTTCAACAATTACAGGTTCACTTTACAAATTGAAGGGATTTCTCAACTATTTTTAAATGAGCTATCAACTGTTCAAGATTTTATAATAAAAAGTTTTATAAAAGAGTTTTATAAATTATTTTACAACCTTTTTAATATAAAATGTTTTAAAAATGTTAAACACTTTAAAAGATTAAGTTTTACAAACTCTTACAAGCTTTTAAACTATAACCCGTGTTTTAAAGTAAATGTTTTATTAAATGTTTTCGTTCAAACCTTGTATTTATACAAGGGTCTTCTATCACCGGATTCGATCAAGGGTTTTCAAATAAGGTATTCATTCAATGGTTGTCATAGTGGGATTCAATCAAAGGATTTCAAAGTCATGGAAATCAATCATGGGTATTCAACCAAAGGTTTTCAATCACAGGATTCAATCTTAAAAATTTAAAAGCATGGTGTTCATCGTTGTGAACAAACTTTTAGTCACATGAAGACATTTATTCAAACTTATTCTTATTCTTATAACGTTAGTACTGGGTGATCACAACAAGGGAAAGTGGGACATGTTATGGTTATGCCAAGGTTGCGGTTATAGTTTTAAATTTGTTTTAAAAACTAACTGCAGATTGGATGCGTTACGGTAATATGGATTTGCTGCTAATTAACTTTACCAGCATAGGTCATATTGACCGGGTACGTCAACATGGAGTTTGTTTTCTGAGTAAACTCATTAGTTCAGCTCGTGTTGAATGCATTTGGTGACTACTTTTTCTGACTCCAAACGTAGTTTGGGACTTGATTCAATGTTGGCTTTTCTAGTAGAAAGTCATTAGACTATTTGAACATGTTATTCCTACTTGATGTTAGTTTGGGTTGCAACTATCCATGTTATTTTGATTCATTGTTTTACACATATGTTTTACAATGCTATTCATATTTACAAATGTTAAACCTATTGTTATCACCAACTACTTTTGTAGTTGACAGTTACTTTTCATGTGTTTCAGGTAATCAGGTTTAGAGCTTCACAAGGACAACTAAGAGACCATAGTTAAGATAGAACAAGATGAAGAAACAAGATAGGATAGATTAGAAACTCACATAATCCTGATTGTTTAATTGTCTTGTTTGAGTCTTATTTTGTAAACAATATTTTTGGGTCTGTAGTTGTCATTCTTTTGGTAGATAGATAGAATGTCTGTAACTAAACTATTGTCTAAACTTTATGAAACTTAGTAACGCATTGTGGTTGTTCTTATTCAATACTTATGCACGATTCAACCATCGATCGTCACCGCGCCGTGAATTCCGCACGCGGCGCAGGGGGTGTGATAGGTTGTCATCATAGCCAAGGGTATAGAGAACTAGGAAAAACCCAATACTTAATGACCTAGACTATAACCTAAGCTGTTCCATAGGATTAAGTTTTATAGGCTTGAGGATACTTAGGATTTAAGTAAACTCAAGTAAGCTTTAAGTCTACACTAAGCTTGGAAGATCTTAGGGAAACCTTTCTAAGATTAGATTTCACACCCCGAGCCGGCGGGAACGGATCGTGTTTTCCAGTCGGGAGGAATGTTCCCGTGGCGCGATATCGTGAGTGATAATCGTGATGATCAGATTGTTTACATTGCACATGATATAAATGAGAAATGCTAAATAGAATAGAATTACAAAGTTAAATTACATCAGTTTAGTTTATAATTTAACAATGTAAATCTACTATTAACATCATAATCTTCTATCTAGTAACTATACAAGATATACAAAACAATTGTATAATGATGTTTAAAAATATGCTGGTCCAAAAATACTAAGTCTTCTATCTGAAGTCCTAGTCCAAAAGAAAAACATAAGCTTCTTAGTTGACATGTTCGTCACCTGAGAAGTCATGCAAAAATAAAGTCAACACATGGTTGGTGAGTTCATATGGTTTTGTAAATTGAAAATGCTTTGAAAACTACTTTCGGTAAAGACCCTAATCTCATTAACACCACATGTATCATCCAAATCGGTATGCTTATGTATAGGGCATACCCCTGAGTCGAGGCTACAACCCCGCCCAAACGCCATCCCACCACATACTAATCCGCATAGGACATTGTTGTTAATGATAATTAAGCGTTTTACCCTACCATTTACCCATGATTCTTCAGTTTTCTGTTCATGTAAATACAATCATTTGAAATCTCTATTGATTCCATAAGTTCATCATACAAATATGATCAACAATAGCAATTGTAGAAATAGTTATAAATGCTTAATTAAATAAATAAATAAACATTCAATAAAATCTAAGTCCTAATGATTGGGGCCTTTGGTCAACTCGAGTAGACTAGTCTGTCAATCACGGTACTTAGTAGTTAGGAGATCTGTAAATATCATCAAGCATGCGACCTAAACTCAATCAGTCTAGCTAGGACATCTTTTGAGATTTAGGATTTCATTAACCATTGACCGTCTGACCGTCTGACCGTTTGACCGTACGACAATTTGACCGTATGACCGTTCACATGCTATCTTTGAATATTTCCCAGATGTTCCTCAAAATAGTTCTTCTCACTTAGTTCTTTGAAATAGATCGTTAGTTCTTTGACAACACCCTCTCGAAATAGTTATTTGAAAATAGATCGTTAGTTCCTTGAGAATGGATCTTTGAAAATAGTTCTTTGTTTTAGGTCTTTAGTTCTTTGAAGTAGTTCTTTGAAAATAGTTCTTTAGAAATAGTTCTTTGATTTGAATAAGTTGTCCTAACCGGAGTCTAGGATAACAGATATGCACTTAAAACATATACAAGCAAAAGCATTTAAGTAAACAATTTAAATAAACAATTTAAATAAACAATTTAAATAAACAAAAATATTTAGAAATGGGGCAATGAACTCACCTGTGTTGTTCCGTATTGATTTACCACAAAATACGCGCTCGTTGTTGTAACCCAAATGTCTTCAGTACTCGAGTTGTTTTAAGAGGATGGAATACAATAAGTATCTATAACAGACGTTGTGTCTAGGGTTTGGTCTCGGTGTTCAACTAAGTGTCCTATGATACTAATGTGTTTCTAAGATTCTATATAATTAATCTAACATATTACCCGTAAGTAAAACCTTATCCCACAAAATCAATTAAAGTCTTTAATCAAGACGTTTTCAAGTTAATTTATTTTTTGTTTATCGTTTATTTAGAAATCATTTAATTTAATTTAAAGAAGTTTATAACTCTATTTCTTTTGTGAAGACATTAATTATTTGAAGAAAATATGATCTAACATGATTAGACTAAGGTTAATCTCATTCAATTACCCATAAGTCAGTTACTAGGTTTTGATTTTTCCCATGGTTCTTTGATCGCCTATGTGCATAACCCACCCCAGGTAATTCGAATGAATCACCTATTGTAGTTATATATTCATATGAAAGTTCTAAATATTAGATGTTAATAATAAATCAACATTCATATACTTAGACTTCGGTTTGATTCTCAATGAATTCTCAATAGTTTGAACCAAAATAATATACACCACCTATGTTCGGATGTTAATAAGGTTTAGAGAAAACCTTTTGTTATTCAAAAACCCTAATCCATGCTCACATGTTAACTCTATGTTTTTTCTTTGATGACACTTAGTTGAATGCATGCCATGAAACCCTAATGTTCCCATGCACACACATAAGCCCTTGCATAGCATACGTGACTCATCCATGCATCCCATCTTATATCCCATGTGTGCTATGTACTCGAGATCCTTTAGCCGACCGATGGTTCAAATCTCACACTCCTTAGCCGAAAGGTCACACCCGAATCAGCTTGGCCGAATAGGGTCTGGCCGAATGGGCTTGGTTCGGTGATGCTCTTGGTCGAAAGAGGATGATGGTGACCGAAGGAGTCAATGGGCCGACTGAATGGGAGTTGGGCAAATGGGTGGGGACTGATCGAATGAGTGTAGCACTGAAAAGGGTTAGGGCGAATGACTAGGGCCGCATGAGGTGAGGCCGAAAAGGAGGCTGGTCGAATGGCTCTGGTTCGGGCGAATAGGGGTGGCCGAAAGAGACCTGGCCATTCGGCCGAAGGTGTGGCTAAGGCCATTCGGCCTGTTGTCATTCGTTGGCCTCGGCAGCCCCATTCGGCCTTCGAACATCATCACCATGGCAGCCATGGTTTTCAAGCTATGTGACTAGATGATGAATCAACATTTGTTCCTACCTTGTTCTAAGATGTTTATGTGAAGATCCTCTGTCAGATTGAATTTTATTTTTAAACTCGTTTGGTTACAAACCCCCAAACCGTTTTTGATCAAGAACTCTAATAATCGAAATCCTAAGATTCGATATTGATTCTTAAAATCAGTATATGAGTTTTGTTAATCGGTATATTCAGAAACTTGTAGCATAGATAAATTTGATTTTTGATCCCATTTGCACTAAAACTCCCAAACCGTTTATAATCATGAACCCTAGTTATTGAATTCGTAGCATTCGATGATATTAATCAAAATTGACTTTGATTTAACCTTAGTCGATCTCTTATGAAGCTACCTATAACATTCAATTTGATTTTTAAAACTATTTGAACAATAATCCCCAAATCGTTCAAACTGAAGAACGCTAGTTATCAAATTCGTAGAATTCGATACTGTTGAATGAAATTATCTTAGGGGAATGCTAAGTCGCATGTTTTAGGTGGTGTAGGGGCAATTTGTTACCTGATTTGATGTTATGTTGTTGGAGATCAAATTGACACTTGAGTTTCGGCACCCTCCAATCGGTTTTGTCTACTCGATGCTTCTTGAATCAAATTGTTACGTGCAATAGTCTCTAAAGAGGCCGACTTAAGGTTCTGAATACCCAATTCGAGATATTGGGGTTGAATTATGAGGGTTTGTTGATTACTTGACGGTTTTCAACCTTTGAGTACACATTGAGTTTAATTCGATGATCATTAAGTTTAGTAACTGACAATAATCGTAAATCATCATCAATGTGATGATTTAAGTTGATAAATTTCGGTTATAAATTAGTTTTAATGTGGAATTCGAATTTTTATATGTTAAACCAAACGAATTTCGACTTGGAAAGTCAAAATTAGGGCTTTTACTTAGTTATAAATATAATCATTGTATTTTTAGATATTTTCAACTTTATTTTGTTCAATTAAAACCCTTGTAGTTTGTTTTTGTTGAATTTCGCATTATTTCGGTTATTTTCTGGTTAAGGGGGTTAACCGCGAATTGCCGGATTGTCACAAAATTCCTCAATGGAAATTGGAGCAAATTTCCATGGGTTTGATAACCAAGTTGCCGAGAAATCCTCAAGGTTACGATTCGATTTGGGTGATCGTTGATCGACTCACCAAATCTGCTCATTTTCTCCCAATCTGAGAGTATTACAAAATGGAGAAGTTATCCACATTGTACATCAACGAGATCATCGCGCGTCAGGGTACTCCAATGTCAATCATATCCGATCATGATAGACGTTTCACTTCTCGCTTTTGGCAATCATTGCAAAAGGCATTGGGTACCCGTGTTAATCTTAGCACGGCGTATCATCCCCAAACCGACGGTCAAAGCGAAAGGACTATCCAAACACTCGAGGACATGCTTCGTTCTTGTGTGATCGACTTCGGTGGGAGTTGGGATACTCATCTTCCACTTATCGAGTTTTCGTATAATAACATCTATCATACAAGCATTCAATGTGCACCATTCGAAGCTTTATATGGTAGGAAGTGCCGATCACCGGTTTTCTGGACCGAGTTTGGTGACTCACAGTTCGTTGGGCCTGAACTCATTCAAGAAACAACTGACAATATCACAATCATTCAATCAAAGCTTAAGGCCGCACGAGATCGATAGAAGAGTTATGCTGATCGACGTCAGAAACCACTTGAGTTTCAAGTCGGTGATCGAGTTTTACTCAAGGATCTCCCCGGAAAGGCGTTGTCTGATTCGAGAAGAAAGAGAAAACTTGCACCAAGATACGTTGGACCTTTTGTGATCTAGACAGGATTGGTCCCGTAGCCTACAAACTCAAACTTCCAATGGAGCTAAGCAATGTTCACGATACGTTTCTTGTATCGAATTTTAAGAAATGTTTGGCGCATCATGATGTTCAGATTCCACTTGAAGACATCCAGATTCAAAACAACATGCAATTCATAGAATGTCCGGTTGAAATCATGGATCATGGAGTCAAGAAACTCAAACGTAGCCGTATTCTGGGAACGTGAAGACCGGATGAAGCTTAAGTACCCTCATCTTTTTACAGTATTTTCGGCTAGTTAATTTCGAGACAAAATTCCCATAACAAGGGGAGACGGTAACATCTGTACATTTAGTCATGGTAGTCGTAAACAGTGATAGAACAATGTGTATTCATATCCATAATGTCAATGTGGTTTATGTGTTCATGTTTGTGTTTGGTGTTATGGGATTTGGTGTAGTCAAGAACAATTATGTATTATTTATTTACAGTCGAATACGCAATGCAAGAACAGTAATGTATTATATCAAAATAGTGGTGGGCTGGCGACTGATAAGGCAGGTGGCTGGACTTTACGTATGCCCTATACATATACTGATTTCGGTGTTATAGGATAGTGTTAGTGCGTAGTGTGATGACGAATATTATGACAAACAAATCAAATAAACAAATCGTAATGCGTAAGCGAGACAAAGTATTATTATGGGTGATGATTCGTAATAAATTTAATGTCGAACTTATAATTGCGAGTAAACATCAATAGATACGCAAAAACGACCAAAAACATACGTAATTAAGGGTATACACGAAATTATATTCGTTTAACGGTCTGACTACGAACGAAAAGTAAAAATAAGTAAAATATTTTATTTTATGTTTTACAATTTTGAAACTCATCAAAAAAAATTTAGGAAAATTATTTTACACTTTAAAATATTTAATGTAGTGATCGTAAAAACGCGCACGTAAAAATAAGCGAAACCGACATCGAGCAAGAGCGAACACGCGGGGATCCAACCGGGGCATAAAAGCCTTATTTCTTCCCCATTTTCCTTAAAAAATGCAGCCCTCATCCTCTCTCTCTTCAAACCCATATACCACATTTCTCACTACAATCCACCCATAAATTCGATCTTAACTTCTTCCTTTCTTATCCAAATTGAGCATAAAAAATATCAAAAACAATCGTCTCGACGAGAGGAAGCTGGAAGTACAAGGGATCGGAGCTGATTCGAAGTATTCTGGCCGGAATCCTAGAGAGAAGTTACCGCGCTAAAGGTATGTTACTATTCATCATATTCTTCATATTGAAATCGTGATTCAGCCCTTGTAACTTAGTAGCCAGACACCAAGAACACTTGGAAAGTCTTGGAATATGGTTATTAAAGGGATTTAAGGCTGGAATATGAGCTACAACACTCACACCTCGAGCCGGCGGGATGGATCGACTTTCCCGTCGGGCGGAAGGTTCTCAGGGCGCGATATCGTTGTGAAAAGAATATTGATCAGATTGTTTACATGTCATATGATATATAATGAGAAATGCTAACTGACAGTGACATAGAATTACAAAGTTAAATTACATTGTCATGTTCATAATTTAACTAAGTAAATCTGTCCAAAAAAATCATAGAGTAGCTATCTTGTATCTGCACAAAGATTTACAAACGATGATTCATGAATACGTCGTCAAAATATGCACAACCAAAAGTAAGCTAGGTCTTGTATAAAGTCCCTCTAGTTAAGTCCTAATGTTTGGTGGCTGAACCTGTTCGTCACCTGAGAAAACAAGCATTGAAAATAAAGTCAACACTAGGTTGGTGAGTTCATAAGTTTATTAATTGAAATCCATTGTATATTTGTCATTCACAATCACAAGGTCATACACAGGTCTTATTGGTAATTGTATCATTTGTTTCACACGATGTCCTCACCATAGTTATACTTACAAATAGTATTTCATCCAATTCAAGCATGCTTATATATAGGGCATACGTAGGGGACCAGCCCCAGCCGACATCCCACCACATACCTGACTGAAATTAACACCACTTATAAATACAACTATGGATACCCAATTCTATCTCACATGTGTTCATCCCGTTTGATATTCACCTATAAATTGTGCTCATCACCCACAATGTTATATGTATAGAATAAAATGTATGAGTGAAATAAGTTATCATGACCTAGGTGACGATAATCCCTCAAATCTTAATCCCTTTTTATTATTCTCTCAAGTGAAGGGTTAACTATAATTTACTTCTAATTAAAGGAGTAACAGTTAACCCTTTGATAGTGTTCTCAACTTGAATGTATAGGGCATAAATTGAACCCATTTTGATCCTCGCGTAATCAGATCACAATGCCTCTAATTTACCCCTATCCCATTTGTGTTCCCATAAAATCTGTGCCTTCAACGAAACTATTATTGGTAATATGACTAGAGTGAAAGTTAATTCCTCAGTCTACCAGATAATAGAATCGAAGGATTTAATTACAATTAGTTTATGTAGATTAATATCACCATGTGTCGTTTACCAAACCTGACTGATGCAGCCCTATTACCAGTCATACGTTACCGGCCAATGATAACAAATACGAATAACGTACCGACCTCACTCGTCGGCGGTTTGTCAAACCTATGGTACCACTACACCCTAGTCGGTTCAGTCGCACTAAATTAATGGAAATCGATTTTCTTGAAGGGGATTATGACTGAACATGTACACATGAACACATGATTGTTGCGATATAATACAAACAGTCTTAATAGTAATTAGTTGTTATGTGTTCACTCATTGTCATCATCTCAGTGTTATATGTTCTCAGTTTTATGTATTCTCATAGTCTTTAACGAAGTATTATAAGAACTAGTCTTATTACACGATGTTAATATATGTTGTGAATGATATTATAATCGTGAAATTTTATTATCATGATTAGCATTCTTGTTATCACTTGTATTTGTCTCAATGTTATCTCATAGTCTTCACCATGTTGTAAACGTAGTGTTGTAAGAACTAGTCTTACTACACCTAGTTAAATCATGTGGTGAATGATATCATGAAGTTATGTTATCATCATACCATTCTTTTTAATTCTTGTAATTATCTCCATGTTATCCCATTGTTATCTGAGTGTTGGTAACAAAGTGTTATAAGATCAAATCTCATTACACTTGAGTTATCTAAATGTTTGGAGGAATTCATGAGGTTATGTTATCATGAAACATCCTTGATTTGTCATTGTTGTTAATGCACACACAAGCATACACATTGATCTTGATATAAGTGTGATAATAAAAATGAAATGTTTAATATCTGAATCACATGATATTGAAGTAATGTACTAAAACTTTTAAATAAAAGAGTTAGCATGTTTCTCAGCCCCACAATTGTAACATTTGTGCATTTAGTCATGGTAGTCGTAAACAGTGTTAGAACAGTGTCCGTCCATTTTCAGTTAATCAATGTGATTCATATGTTCATAATGTGTGTTTGTGTGTTACAGAATCTTAGTGTTCAGAAACAAGTATGTATTATTTATTTACAGTCGATTTCACTAGACAAGAACAGTAACTTGTTACATCGAAACAGTGGTGGGCAGCGAGAGTGAGCCCTATATATATACTGCGTTCGGTGTAACAGGTTAGTGTTAGTGTGTAGTGTCAAAACGAATATTATAACAATTAATTAATTCAACAAAAATCGTAATCTGTAAGCAAGACTGAGTATAGTTATGGGTGACGATCCATAAAAATACGAATGTTGAACTTATAATTATGATTAAACGACTTTAAATAATTAATACGATCGTAAAACGTACGCTATTTCGGGTATACACGATAATTGTGAATGTTTAACTATCTGACAACACACGAAGAGTTAAAATAATTAAATTAATTATTTTATATTTTTACAATTTTGAAACTCATCATTTTAATGAGTTTAACACTTAAATTAAATAAAAGTCGCGTAAAATACGCGTTACGTTCCGGAAACGCGAACCGAGCGACCGAAACGAACCCGAATATCACCCAGGCTATAAAAGCCTTGAACAAGGCTTAAATGCTCATTTATATCACCAACAACTCTTTCTCTCTCTATATTTTCGTCTACCCATTCTCTCTCTAGAAAACCAAACTTTAAACGTTCGTAACTCGCTCATTTCTCAACGAAATTCGTCATTCTTGGTGTCCACGCGAAGCCCTCGACATCCTCTACACGAAAGTACAAGAATTTCGTAGATTCATCCAGCCAAAAACGAGGTATGATCGAAAGAAAAATTCTGAAAATAGGGTTTTCGTGTGTGAGTGTTCGAACCTAGCTTTAACCGGTTTAGAACCTTATTACCACGACCAGGAACTCTCGAAACATCTACTGGTATACCCTGAGGTATGGATGACTTCGAAACATAAACATTAGATGGTGATGATGCTGTTCAAAGTTGCAGGTTCGTGGAGTTCGAAGACTGGCCGAACCCTTCGATCAGTCGAACCTATGGCGAACCCTCACTAGCTCAGCGAACCTTCATCTGCATCATCAGACGAACCACGCTGCTCATGAACCTCCCTAGACGAACCTATTAGCTGTCAAGAACGTGGCCGAACCCTCACACAGAACCGAACCATTTTAGGTTTTCTCGGCCGCACCCTAGCGAATCTTTGAGGATGCCACGAACCTTAGCATGCATGCAGCAAACCCTGCATGGTTCGTCCAATATTAGCGGAGCCTTAGTTGAGGGAGTTCACGAACCATCATTTGACTAGCATGCAACGAACCTTGGGCCAATTACCTAGAAACGTTCGCTGCCCAAGTGGCTGCTAAAAACCTTTTCGGCCCAACTCAAGATGATAAGGCCCAATCCTATAAAGAAATCGGCCCATAGACTTAAACCAAGCATGATTGAGATAGGTTGGCCCATTAAGATTTTTAAATTGGCGCAATAGCACTTTGAAACATTAAGTGGTCTACCTAAACATTCCTTAGCTCAACTTAAATCCTTTAGGCCCAATTCAATTCCATTCGGCCCACTAAGATTCTAATCTGGTTGATATTGTCTTTGGTATGTTATAAGGATTATATACACGATTGTTGGGCCAACACCACATCCAATTGGCCCATTCTATTTTACATGGCCCATGATGTGGCCTACAATACAAAACGTTTATGAATTGCCTTAGTTGGGTTAAGATTAACCTAAACTAATAATGAGGTCAATTCATAATCACAAGAGTCTAAAACATTTACACAGATTCATACGTTTTATGTTGATCAAAGGTTAAACAAATTCTCAAACACATGTGATGTGTACAAACAAGTTTGAACACAAAAGAACATTTCATATTCTTTTCTTGGAACCATGATCAATCAAGTGATTCAAAGCATAACTTTCAAGTTTACACAACAATCATAATTATGAAATCAAGTAATCAAGAGTTAATCAAGTTCAAGAGAACACAAGTCAATCAATGAATCAAAGTTATGCAATTATAAATCCTATATCTTATGTATGATTACAATGTTATAGGAACCAATTAGAAGTCCTGTTTGCTACTTGCTATCTCTTTTTAGTTCAGAGTCTACTGCAGACAGGTGAGAACATTAGCCCCTCTTTTACTGTTTTACAACTGTTTTGGGGTGGAACACGTGATCAAAACCGCTATTACAAATCTTGTTTCATTACACAGGTTGTGTGTATTTCATAAACATTACAGGTTCATCTTACGAATCCAAGGGACTCATCAACTGTTTAAAGGAATTGTCAACTGTTTTAAAGGACTTATTAACTATTGGACTCTCTTCACTAAAAAGGATTTTATAAAGACTTTTGGGCTATTTTATAATAGATTTACTCAATTGTTTTATAAGGATAAACATTCTTAAATAATGGAATTATAAACTCTTTTGTTATCAACCTTGTTGCTACACAAGGTCACTATACCAATGGTATTCAAATCAAGTGGTTCATTTCATGGTATTCAAATCAAGTGGTTCATTTCATGGTATTCAAATCAAGTGGTTTAATTCATGGTATTCATATCAAATGGTTCACATCATGGTATTCAAATCAAGAGATTCATTTCATGATATTTAAACAAAGGATTTAATTCATGGAATTAAATCTAGGTTTTCAATTCATGTTATCAAATAAGGTATTAACACATTTGGTTAAAGTAAGGTTCAGAAAACATGGTGTCCATTGTTGTAAACAAACTTGTAAAAGCATCAAGTATCATATTCATTAGCGTTAGTACTGGGTGATCACAACAAGGGAAAGCGGACACATTGGTTCTTATCCAGGATGGAGTTAGCTTTTAAATTTGTTTTAAAAGCTAACTGCAGGTCTGGTGTCATATGGTTTTCAAAACTGCTATACATAATCTAATTCCAAACGTGGTTTGGGACTTGATATTATATGTTGGCTTTCGTGTGAACAGTGATTGGACTGTTTATACTCATTTTCTTACTTGATGTTAGTGTGGGTTGCGGCTCATCCGTGTGAATCTTATGTTGCTTTAACTTACCTATGCCTTATGTCATATATTCATGTTTACAAATGTTAAACCTATTGTTCTCACCAACTACGTCTGTAGTTGACAGTTACTTTTCACGTGTTTCAGGTAATCAGGTTTGAGACATTATCAGGGACAACTAAGGAGACCATTCTAAGATAGAACAAGATGGAGAAACATGCTAGGATGGATTAGAAACACACTAAATCCTGATTGTTTAATTGTCTTGTTTGAAGTCTTATTTTGTAACTATATTTTGGGTCTGTAGTTGTCTTTCTTTTGGTAGATAGTTGTCTGTAACTAAACAATTGTCTAACATTATGCAACATAGTAATCCATTGTGGTTGCTCTTATTCAATACTTGTGCATGATTCAACTGTTCATACGTCATCGCGCCGTGGATTCCGCACGCGGCGCAGGGGTGTGACAGGTTGGTATCAGAGCCAAGGTTGTAGAGAACTAGGAAAAACCCAATGTTTAATGACCTAGACTATAACCTAAGCTACCCAATAGGACTAAGTGCTGTTGGCTTGAGGATACTTAGGATCTAAGTAACTTAAGTGAGCATTAAGTCTACATTATGCTTGAAAGATCTTAGGTCATTTTCTAAGATTAGACATCGAGTCAAGGAATTTGAATCGAAATTCTACAATTTTAGAAACCGAATTAAATTCTCACACATATGCATCTAAGGATTTCAAAGGCAAGGATCTATATTCTTAGTATCCTTGATCTGAAATTCTCACACAGAGATCATTATAGAAATTCGGAGGCAAAGATCTGAATACTCAGCATCTTTGATATGAATTTCTTGTCATATTCATTATAGGATTTAGAGGCAAAGATTTGTATCTTTGATCTAAAGTCCTTGTCATATTCATTATAGGAATTCAAAGGTCAAGATCTATTAATTTAGAGTCTTGATTTGAAATCCTTGTCATATTCATTATAGGAATTCAAAGGTCAAGATCTATTAATTTAGAATCTTGAATTGAAATCCTTGTCATGTTATCATTATCAGGTGTTCATTATCATAGGAACTTTATAACATAGAATCTGTGTAACAGTATTCTTTAGTTGAAGTTCTCACAGGAGATCATTATACTCGATACTGTAAGTATTGGGAACCTAGGTTAAATCAACCTAGGACACATATACAGAAACCTAAGGTTTTAATTTCCAGTAAATTAAGAACCATGGTTTACATAATCATAATCATATTCATAGAACAAGAGGTAATCATGAGATAATCATAATCAATCAAGAGTTGGAATCTTAGCTCCAAATGCAAACGGCGGATTAACGCTGATGTACTGAGGTAAGTGGTGGGTTGGTGAGAGCTTACACTATATATAAGCTTATCTTGGTATGTCAGGGGAAATTCGGCGCTTGTATTTGAAGTGAGGATTCGGGATCAACTGGAATCATTGAACATTAGTCAAGCACATGGGGTACAAACATTGGGATACAATCATTGGTTAATCAAATCATAGTGAAAATTCAAACTTGGATGAACCAGACATTATGGTGAATCACTCAAGTTGTGAACATTCCTTCAATGTAAACCTTAAGTAAAAGTCTTAAGTGTTTTACATGACTAGTACTTGCTAACATAGGTTAACGGGAAAGTGTAGAGCACACGTATGATATAGTTCTACATGTTAACGAATGTTAGTAGGTGCACACATAACACAATCAAAGTCAATCATGGATTCAATCATAGTTCAAGTTGATCAAAGATCATGGGATTCTTAATCAATGGAACACACTTGCAAATCAGTACAAAACATGTTGCCAAATGCTAACAAGGGCATGATCGTGGTATATCGAAGCGGTGGTGGGACGGTGTCTGGGCTGGCAGTTTGCTTGACCCTTTCATATACCCTATATATAAGCTATCTTAGGTTTATCGGGAAAGTGTCAGTGTGTAGATTTGGTGGAGAGATCATGAGACATCGTACATATTCACATGATAAGTATACAAATAAGTTGATAACTTATACGTGTACTGGATCACATTACAATTGAATGATAATACTAGTAGTATGGATATATTACTGACCTTATCATGAAAAATTCAATTGTATTCCTTCTCATTACTGACCCGCTTGTGGCTTCTATTCGTAGAATGCCTCCTCGGCGTGGTCCTAACAGCGAGGGCTCAACAAGTGGCAATGATGATGAGATCAACAAGATTGCTCGAGCTATCGCTGTTCACATGAGGGATGTAATCCCGGGCATGGTCACCGATATCACCCAAAATCTTCGGGGGAGTACTGGTGACTCTGCCAACAATTCAAACACCAACAATTCTGGAACTGCTAACTTCACATTCAAGCAGTTCAACGATGCTAAGCCTCCTAAGTACTCTGGTACTGAAGGAGCTACCGGCCTGCTGCAATGGTTGGAAAGCATCGAAGACATTCTCGACTTCACTGGATGCCCTGAAAATCTGAAGGTCAAGATGGCCTCAAGCGCTTTTCATAAGGGTGCACTCACCTGGTGGAACTCTGAAAAGAACACCAGAGGACGCGAAGTCGCTCTAGCTTTACCGTGGGACGGTTTCAAGAACTTACTTGTGGAAAAGTTTTGTCCACGTCACGAACTGAAGAAACTGGAGGTGGAAATGTGGAATCTGGTGCAGGACAGTGGCGAAAGTGCCATGTACACAACTCGTTTCCATGAGTTGTTCATTTTGGTACCACACCTGGTTACTCCTCTATCCCGCAGGATAGAAAAATACATTGAAGGTTTGCCTTTGGTTGTCCGAGGAACTGTTATGGGGAACAACCCCACTACTCTGGAAGCCGCGATTCAACTTGGTGCTACTCTGACTGAAGAGTATGTTAAATCTGGAGTGCTCACCCGGAAGGGATTCAAGAGGGCACAGATTGAGGAAGGCAAGAAGCCTGAACAGAACCATCACAAGAAGAAGAAGCAGAAGACCATCAAGAACTTCGCAGCGTTAACTGCGGCTGCACCTACTCATGCTACACCTATTACTGCTATGCCACAACCTGCTAATGTCAGAAAGCCTTATACTGGCCCGTTTCCACTCTGCACCAAATGCCAGTATCATCATCTGCCCAATACTCCATGCAAGAAGTGTCTCAAGTGTGGACGTATGGGACACTTTGCAGCTACATGTAGATCTGCTCATCTTGCTGCTGCAACAACTGCTACCACAACTTCTACTGCTGCAGGTGGAAGAGCCTGTTATAATTGTGGGGCAGAGGGACATTTCAGAAACCAGTGTCCAAAACTCAACAACAATACTGCTGCTGCTCGTGCTTTTGTTATTGGAACTGCTGAAGCACGTGAAGAGCCGGCAGTCATCACGGGTACATTTCTTATCAATGATCACTATGTTCCTATCATATTTGATACTGGTGCCGATAAAAGTTTTATCTCTACTCATACTGCTTCTCTGCTTAATATGCAACTAGCCACACTTACTGCTCCCTATACTGTAGAAGTAGCGAATGGTAAGACCATAGTTGTAGATTCCATAATTCATGCTTGTGAGCTAAGATTAAATGACCATCTCTTTTCTATCGATCTCATTCCGATGACTCTCGGAAGCTTCGAAGTTGTAGTAGGAATGGATTGGTTATCCAAGAATAACGCTGAAATCGTATGCTCGGAGAAACTCATTCGAATTCCCCTACCGTCCGGTGAAACAATGATAGTCTACGGTGAGAAACCCTGCCGCGGATTGAAGATTGTATCGTGCATCAAAGCAAGGAAGTACTTGAAGAAGAAATACTTTGCATTTCTAGCTCACGTGGTGGAAAAGAAACCTGAAAAGAAAGCAGTTGGAGACGTACCAGTTATCAGAGACTATCCAGATGTATTTCCAGAAGACTTGCCTGGACTACCACCAGTCCGACAAGTGGAGTTTAGAATTGATCTCGTTCCTGGAGCAAATCCAGTGGCGAAGTCACCGTATCGCTTAGCACCATCCGAGATGCAAGAACTGTCTAGTCAGCTTCAAGAACTTCTAGACAAAGGTTTCATTAGACCGAGTTTCTCTCCATGGGGAGCTCCGGTTCTCTTTGTCAAGAAGAAAGACGGTTCATTTTGCATGTGCATCGATTATCGTGAGTTAAATAAGTTGACAGTCAAGAACAGATATCCTCTCCCTAGGATCGACGATCTGTTTGATCAATTACAAGGAGCAACTTGCTTCTCTAAGATTGATTTACGATCCGGATATCATCAGTTAAGAGTAAATGATGAGGATATACCAAAGACTGCGTTTAGGACTCGATATGGACACTATGAGTTTGTGGTTATGCCATTTGGTTTGACCAATGCACCTGCAGTGTTCATGGACTTGATGAATCGAGTCTGCAGGCCTTATTTAGATCAGTTTGTTATTGTCTTTATTGATGATATACTGATTTACTCCAAGACGGAACAAGAGCATGAAGATCATTTGAGGAAAGTCTTAGAGTTACTAAGAACTGAACAACTCTATGCTAAATTCTCAAAGTGTGAATTTTGGCTAAAGGAAGTTCACTTCTTAGGACATGTCATAAACAAAGATGGAATTCATGTAGATCCAGCTAAGATTGAGGTGATTAAGAACTGGACTACTCCGTCTACTCCAACAGAGATTCGTTCATTTCTGGGTCTGGCGGGTTATTATAGGAGATTCATTGCGAATTTCTCTAAGATTGCCTTGCCACTCACTACACTGACTCAGAAAAGTCAAGCCTTTATATGGGGACAGAAACAAGAAGATGCATTTCAACTTCTTAAACAGAAGTTATGCAATTCTCCTATCCTTAGTCTTCCAGAAGGCAGTGATGATTTCATTGTCTACTGTGATGCTTCAAACCTTGGTCTCGGTTGTGTACTTATGCAACGAGATAAGGTGATTGCGTATGCTTCAAGACAACTTAAGGTTCACGAGAAGAATTACACTACTCATGACCTTGAGTTAGGGGCTGTGGTCTTTGCATTGAAGATTTGGAGACACTACCTGTATGGTACTAAATGTGTCATCTATACAGACCACAAGAGCCTGCAACATATCCTCAATCAGAAAGAACTCAACATGAGGCAACGACGTTGGGTTGAGCTTCTAACCGATTACGACTGTGAGATTCGTTACCATCCGGGTAAAGCCAATGTGGTGGCGGATGCTCTTAGTCGCAAGGAACCAGTCAAACCGATTCGTGTAAGAGCCATGGAGATCAACACACAACCTAACTTGAAAGACTTGATTCGCATTGCACAACAACAAGTAGTAACAGATAATCAACTTAAGACAGACTTGGACTGTGGCATTGAGAAGAAACTAGAACCTCGATCAGATGGGGTGTTATATCTCAATGGCCGCATTTGGATTCCAAAGTCTGAAGAATTGCGCACACTCATTTGTGATGAGGCTCATAAGTCGCGATACTCAGTACATCCTGGAGCCGATAAGATGCATCAAGACTTGAGGACATCTTACTGGTGGCCGGGGATGAAAAAAGACATAGCACTGTACGTGGGAAAATGTCTTACTTGTTCAAAAGTCAAAGCAGAACATCAAAAGCCTTCGGGACTTCTGCAGCAACCTGAAATTCCTCAATGGAAATGGGAGCAAATTTCCGTGGATTTCATAACAAAGTTGCCGAGAACTCCGCGAGGTTTCGATTCGATTTGGGTGATCTTTGATCGACTCACCAAATCTGCTCATTTTCTCCCGATCCGAGAGGATTACAAGATGGAGAAGTTATCCACATTGTACATCAATGAAATCATTGCACGTCATGGTACTCCAACATCAATCATATCTGATCGTGATAGTCGTTTCACTTCTCGCTTTTGGCAATCATTGCAAAAGGCTTTGGGAACGCGTGTTAATCTTAGCACGGCGTATCATCCCCAAACCGATGGTCAAAGCGAAAGGACTATCCAAACACTTGAGGACATGCTTCGTTCTTGTGTCATTGACTTCGGTGGAAGTTGGGACACTCATCTCCCACTCATTGAGTTCTCATATAACAATAGCTATCATACGAGCATTCAATGTGCACCATTCGAGGCTTTATATGGTAGAAAGTGCCGATCACCGGTCTGTTGGACCGAGGTTGGTGACTCACAGGTCGTAGGACCAGAACTCATTCAGGAAACATCATACAAAATCACAATCATTCAAGCACGACTTAAGGCCGCACGAGATCGGCAGAAGAGTTATGCTGATAGACGTCGGAAACCACTTGAGTTTCAAGTCGGTGACCGAGTCTTACTCAAAGTTTCTCCCTGGAAAGGCATTGTCCGATTCGGGAAGAAAGGGAAACTTGCACCAAGGTACGTTGGACCTTTTGAGATCCTGGAACGGATTGGTCCCGTAGCCTACAAACTCAAACTTCCAGTGGAGCTAAGCAATGTTCACGATACTTTTCATGTATCGAATCTTAAGAAATGCTTGGCAGATCATGATGTTCAGATTCCACTGGAAGACATTCAGATTCAGAACAACATGCAATTCATAGAACGTCCAGTTGAGATCATGGATCATGGGGTCAAGAAACTTAAACGCAGCCGTATCCCGATCGTGAAAATACGATGGGAGGGCAAACACGGTGCTGAGTTCACCTGGGAACGTGAAGACCAGATGAAGCTTAAGTACCCTCATCTTTTTACAGTATCTTCTGCTAGTTAATTTCGGGACGAAATTCCCTTAACTAGGGGAGACTGTAACATTTGTGCATTTAGTCATGGTAGTCGTAAACAGTGTTAGAACAGTGTCTGTCCATTTTCAGTTAATCAATGTGATTCATATGTTCATAATGTGTGTTTGTGTGTTACAGAATCTTAGTGTTCAGAAACAAGTATGTATTATTTATTTACAGTCGATTTCACTAGACAAGAACAGTAACTTGTTACATCGAAACAGTGGTGGGCAGCGAGAGTGAGCCCTATATATATACTGCGTTCGGTGTAACAGGTTAGTGTTAGTGTGTAGTGTCAAAACGAATATTATAACAATTAATTAATTCAACAAAAATCGTAATCTGTAAGCAAGACTGAGTATAGTTATGGGTGACGATCCATAAAAATACGAATGTTGAACTTATAATTATGATTAAACGACTTTAAATAATTAATACGATCGTAAAACGTACGCTATTTCGGGTATACACGATAATTGTGAATGTTTAACTATCTGACAACACACGAAGAGTTAAAATAATTAAATTAATTATTTTATATTTTTACAATTTTGAAACTCATCATTTTAATGAGTTTAACACTTAAATTAAATAAAAGTCGCGTAAAATACGCGTTACGTTCCGGAAACGCGAACCGAGCGACCGAAACGAACCCGAATATCACCCAGGCTATAAAAGCCTTGAACAAGGCTTAAATGCTCATTTATATCACCAACAACTCTTTCTCTCTCTATATTTTCGTCTACCCATTCTCTCTCTAGAAAACCAAACTTTAAACGTTCGTAACTCGCTCATTTCTCAACGAAATTCGTCATTCTTGGTGTCCACGCGAAGCCCTCGACATCCTCTACACGAAAGTACAAGAATTTCGTAGATTCATCCAGCCAAAAACGAGGTATGATCGAAAGAAAAATTCTGAAAATAGGGTTTTCGTGTGTGAGTGTTCGAACCTAGCTTTAACCGGTTTAGAACCTTATTACCACGACCAGGAACTCTCGAAACATCTACTGGTATACCCTGAGGTATGGATGACTTCGAAACATAAACATTAGATGGTGATGATGCTGTTCAAAGTTGCAGGTTCGTGGAGTTCGAAGACTGGCCGAACCCTTCGATCAGTCGAACCTATGGCGAACCCTCACTAGCTCAGCGAACCTTCATCTGCATCATCAGACGAACCACGCTGCTCATGAACCTCCCTAGACGAACCTATTAGCTGTCAAGAACGTGGCCGAACCCTCACACAGAACCGAACCATTTTAGGTTTTCTCGGCCGCACCCTAGCGAATCTTTGAGGATGCCACGAACCTTAGCATGCATGCAGCAAACCCTGCATGGTTCGTCCAATATTAGCGGAGCCTTAGTTGAGGGAGTTCACGAACCATCATTTGGCTAGCATGCAACGAACCTTGGGCCAATTACCTAGAAACGTTCGCTGCCCAAGTGGCTGCTAAAAACCTTTTCGGCCCAACTCAAGATGATAAGGCCCAATCCTATAAAGAAATCGGCCCATAGACTTAAACCAAGCATGATTGAGATAGGTTGGCCCATTAAGATTTTTAAATTGGCTCAATAGCACTTTGAAACTTTAAGTGGTCTACCTAAACATTCCTTAGCTCAACTTAAATCCTTTAGGCCCAATTCAATTCCATTCGGCCCACTAAGATTCTAATCTGGTTGATATTGTCTTTGGTATGTTATAAGGATTATATACACGATTGTTGGGCCAACACCACATCCAATTGGCCCATTCTATTTTACATGGCCCATGATGTGGCCTACAATACAAAACGTTTATGAATTGCCTTAGTTGGGTTAAGATTAACCTAAACTAATAATGAGGTCAATTCATAATCACAAGAGTCTAAAACATTTACACAGATTCATACGTTTTATGTTGATCAAAGGTTAAACAAATTCTCAAACACATGTGATGTGTACAAACAAGTTTGAACACAAAAGAACATTTCATATTCTTTTCTTGGAACCATGATCAATCAAGTGATTCAAAGCATAACTTTCAAGTTTACACAACAATCATAATTATGAAATCAAGTAATCAAGAGTTAATCAAGTTCAAGAGAACACAAGTCAATCAATGAATCAAAGTTATGCAATTATAAATCCTATATCTTATGTATGATTACAATGTTATAGGAACCAATTAGAAGTCCTGTTTGCTACTTGCTATCTCTTTTTAGTTCAGAGTCTACTGCAGACAGGTGAGAACATTAGCCCCTCTTTTACTGTTTTACAACTGTTTTGGGGTGGAACACGTGATCAAAACCGCTATTACAAATCTTGTTTCATTACACAGGTTGTGTGTATTTCATAAACATTACAGGTTCATCTTACGAATCCAAGGGATTCATCAACTGTTTAAAGGAATTGTCAACTGTTTTAAAGGACTTATTAACTATTGGACTCTCTTCACTAAAAAGGATTTTATAAAGACTTTTGGGCTATTTTATAATAGATTTACTCAATTGTTTTATAAGGATAAACATTCTTAAATAATGGAATTATAAACTCTTTTGTTATCAACCTTGTTGCTACACAAGGTCACTATACCAATGGTATTCAAATCAAGTGGTTCATTTCATGGTATTCAAATCAAGTGGTTCATTTCATGGTATTCAAATCAAGTGGTTTAATTCATGGTATTCAAATCAAATGGTTCACATCATGGTATTCAAATCAAGAGATTCATTTCATGATATTTAAACAAAGGATTTAATTCATGGAATTAAATCTAGGTTTTCAATTCATGTTATCAAATAAGGTATTAACACATTTGGTTAAAGTAAGGTTCAGAAAACATGGTGTCCATTGTTGTAAACAAACTTGTAAAAGCATCAAGTATCATATTCATTAGCGTTAGTACTGGGTGATCACAACAAGGGAAAGCGGACACATCGGTTCTTATCCAGGATGGAGTTAGCTTTTAAATTTGTTTTAAAAGCTAACTGCAGGTCTGGTGTCATATGGTTTTCAAAACTGCTATACATAATCTAATTCCAAACGTGGTTTGGGACTTGATATTATATGTTGGCTTTCGTGTGAACAGTGATTGGACTGTTTATACTCATTTTCTTACTTGATGTTAGTTTGGGTTGCAGCTCATCCGTGTGAATCTTATGTTGCTTTAACTTACCTATGCCTTATGTCATATATTCATGTTTACAAATGTTTAACCTATTGTTCTCACCAACTACGTCTGTAGTTGACAGTTACTTTTCACGTGTTTCAGGTAATCAGGTTTGAGACATTATCAGGGACAACTAAGGAGACCATTCTAAGATAGAACAAGATGGAGAAACATGCTAGGATGGATTAGAAACACACTAAATCCTGATTGTTTAATTGTCTTGTTTGAAGTCTTATTTTGTAACTATATTTTGGGTCTGTAGTTGTCTTTCTTTTGGTAGATAGTTGTCTGTAACTAAACAATTGTCTAACATTATGCAACATAGTAATCCATTGTGGTTGTTCTTATTCAATACTTGTGCATGATTCAACTGTTCATACGTCATCGCGCCGTGGATTCCGCACGCGGCGCAGGGGTGTGACAGGTTGGTATCAGAGCCAAGGTTGCAGAGAACTAGGAAAAACCCAATGTTTAATGGCCTAGACTATAACCTAAGCTACCCAATAGGACTAAGTGCTGTTGGCTTGAGGATACTTAGGATCTAAGTAACTTAAGTGAGCATTAAGTCTACATTATGCTTGAAAGATCTTAGGACATTTTCTAAGATTAGACATCGAGTCAAGGAATTTGAATCGGAATTCTATAATTTTAGAAACCGAATTAAATTCTCACACATATGCATCTAAGGATTTCAGAGGCAAGGATCTATATTCTTAGTATCCTTGATCTGAAATTCTCACACAGAGATCATTATAGAAATTCGGAGGCAAAGATCTGAATACTCAACATCTTTGATATGAATTTCTTGTCATATTCATTATAGGATTTAGAGGCAAAGATTTGTATCTTTGATCTAAAGTCCTTGTCATATTCATTATAGGAATTCAAAGGTCAAGATCTATTAATTTAGAGTCTTGATTTGAAATCCTTGTCATATTCATTATAGGAATTCAAAGGTCAAGATCTATTAATTTAGAATCTTGAATTGAAATCCTTGTCATGTTATCATTATCAGGTGTTCATTATCATAGGAACTTTATAACATAGAATTTGTGTAACAGTATTCTTTAGTTGAAGTTCTCACAGGAGATCATTATACTCGATACTGTAAGTATTGGGAACCTAGGTTAAATCAACCTAGGACACATATACAGAAACCTAAGGTTTTAATTTCCAGTAAATTAAGAACCATGGTTTACATAATCATAATCATATTCACAGAACAAGAGGTAATCATGAGATAATCATAATCAATCAAGAGTTGGAATCTTAGCTCCAAATGCAAACGGCGGATTAACGCTGATGTGCTGAGGTAAGTGGTGGGTTGGTGAGAGCTTACCCTATATATAAGCTTATCTTGGTATGCCAGGGGAAATTCTGCGCTTGTATTTGAAGTGAGGATTCGGGATCAACTGGAATCATTGAACATTAGTCAAACACATGGGGTACAAACATTGGGATACAATCATTGGTGAATCAAATCATAGTGAAAATTCAAACTTGGATGAACCAGACATTATGGTGAATCACTCAAGTTGTGAACATTCCTTCAATGTAAACCTTAAGTAAAAGTCTTAAGTGTTTTACATGACTAGTACTTGCTAACATAGGTTAACGGGAAAGTGTAGAGCACAAGTATGATATAGTTCTACATGTTAACGAATGTTAGTAGGTGCACACATAACACAATCAAAGTCAATCATGGATTCAATCATAGTTCAAGTTGATCAAAGATCATGGGATTCTTAATCAATGGAACACACTTGCAAATCAGTACAAAACATGTTGCCAAATGCTAACAAGGGCATGATCGTGGTATATCGAAGCGGTGGTGGGACGGTGTCTGGGCTGGCAGTTTGCTTGACCCTTTCATATACCCTATATATAAGCTATCTTAGGTTTATCGGGAAAGTGTCAGTGTGTAGATTTGGTGGAGAGATCATGAGACATCGTACATATTCACATGATAAGTATACAAATAAGTTGATAACTTATACGTGTACTGGATCACATTACAATTGAATGATAATACTAGTAGTATGGATATATTACTGACCTTATCATGAAAAATTCAATTGTATTCCTTTCATTACTGACCCGCTTGTGGCTTCTATTCGTAGAATGCCTCCTCGGCGTGGTCCTAACAGCGAGGGCTCAACAAGTGGCAATGATGATGAGATCAACAAGATTGCTCGAGCTATCGCTGTTCACATGAGGGATGTAATCCCGGGCATGGTCACCGATATCACCCAAAATCTTCAGGGGAGTACTGGTGACTCTGCCAACAATTCAAACACCAACAATTCTGGAACTGCTAACTTCACATTCAAGCAGTTCAACGATGCTAAGCCTCCTAAGTACTCTGGTACTGAAGGAGCTACCGGCCTGCTGCAATGGTTGGAAAGCATCGAAGACATTCTCGACTTCACTGGATGCCCTGAAAATCTGAAGGTCAAGATGGCCTCAAGCGCTTTTCATAAGGGTGCACTCACCTGGTGGAACTCTGAAAAGAACACCAGAGGACGCGAAGTCGCTCTAGCTTTACCGTGGGACGGTTTCAAGAACTTACTTGTGGAAAAGTTTTGTCCACGTCACGAACTGAAGAAACTGGAGGTGGAAATGTGGAATCTGGTGTAGGACAGTGGCGAAAGTGCCATGTACACAACTCGTTTCCATGAGTTGTGCATTTTGGTACCACACCTGGTTACTCCTCTATCCCGCAGGATAGAAAAATACATTGAAGGTTTGCCTTTGGTTGTCTGAGGAACTGTTATGGGGAACAACCCCACTACTCTGGAAGCCGCGATTCAACTTGGTGCTACTCTGACTGAAGAGTATGTTAAATCTGGAGTGCTCACCCGGAAGGGATTCAAGAGGGCACAGATTGAGGAAGGCAAGAAGCCTGAACAGAACCATCACAAGAAGAAGAAGCAGAAGACCATCAAGAACTTCGCAGCGTTAACTGCGGCTGCACCTACTCATGCTACACCTATTACTGCTATGCCACAACCTGCTAATGTCAGAAAGCCTTATACTGGCCCGTTTCCACTCTGCACCAAATGCCAGTATCATCATCTGCCCAATACTCCATGCAAGAAGTGTCTCAAGTGTGGACGTATGGGACACTTTGCAGCTACATGTAGATCTGCTCATCTTGCTGCTGCAACAACTGCTACCACAACTTCTACTGCTGCAGGTGGAAGAGCCTGTTATAATTGTGGGGCAGAGGGACATTTCAGAAACCAGTGTCCAAAACTCAACAACAATACTGCTGCTGCTCGTGCTTTTGTTATTGGAACTGCTGAAGCACGTGAAGAGCCGGCAGTCATCACGGGTACATTTCTTATCAATGATCACTATGTTCCTATCATATTTGATACTGGTGCCGATAAAAGTTTTATCTCTACTCATACTGCTTCTCTGCTTAATATGCAACTAGCCACACTTACTGCTCCCTATACTGTAGAAGTAGCGAATGGTAAGACCATAGTTGTAGATTCCATAATTCATGCTTGTGAGCTAAGATTAAATGACCATCTCTTTTCTATCGATCTCATTCCGATGACTCTCGGAAGCTTCGAAGTTGTAGTAGGAATGGATTGGTTATCCAAGAATAACGCTGAAATCGTATGCTCGGAGAAACTCATTCGAATTCTCCTACCGCCCGGTGAAACAATGATAGTCTACGGTGAGAAACCCTGCCGCGGATTGAAGATTGTATCGTGCATCAAAGCAAGGAAGTACTTGAAGAAGAAATACTTTGCATTTCTAGCTCACGTGGTGGAAAAGAAACCTGAAAAGAAAGCAGTTGGAGACGTACCAGTTATCAGAGACTATCCAGATGTATTTCCAGAAGACTTGCCTGGACTACCACCAGTCCGACAAGTGGAGTTTAGAATTGATCTCGTTCCTGGAGCAAATCCAGTGGCGAAGTCACCGTATCGCTTAGCACCATCCGAGGTGCAAGAACTGTCTAGTCAGCTTCAAGAACTTCTAGACAAAGGTTTCATTAGACCGAGTTTCTCTCCATGGGGAGCTCCGGTTCTCTTTGTCAAGAAGAAAGACGGTTCATTTTGCATGTGCATCGATTATCGTGAGTTAAATAAGTTGACAGTCAAGAACAGATATCCTCTCCCTAGGATCGACGATCTGTTTGATCAATTACAAGGAGCAACTTGCTTCTCTAAGATTGATTTACGATCCGGATATCATCAGTTAAGAGTAAATGATGAGGATATACCAAAGACTGCGTTTAGGACTCGATATGGACACTATGAGTTTGTGGTTATGCCATTTGGTTTGACCAATGCACCTGCAGTGTTCATGGACTTGATGAATCGAGTCTGCAGGCCTTATTTAGATCAGTTTGTTATTGTCTTTATTGATGATATACTGATTTACTCCAAGACGGAACAAGAGCATGAAGATCATTTGAGGAAAGTCTTAGAGTTACTAAGAACTGAACAACTCTATGCTAAATTCTCAAAGTGTGAATTTTGGCTAAAGGAAGTTCACTTCTTAGGACATGTCATAAACAAAGATGGAATTCATGTAGATCCAGCTAAGATTGAGGTGATTAAGAACTGGACTACTCCGTCTACTCCAACAGAGATTCGTTCATTTCTGGGTCTGGCGGGTTATTATAGGAGATTCATTGCGAATTTCTCTAAGATTGCCTTGCCACTCACTACACTGACTCAGAAAAGTCAAGCCTTTATATGGGGACAGAAACAAGAAGATGCATTTCAACTTCTTAAACAGAAGTTATGCAATTCTCCTATCCTTAGTCTTCCAGAAGGCAGTGATGATTTCATTGTCTACTGTGATGCTTCAAACCTTGGTCTCGGTTGTGTACTTATGCAACGAGATAAGGTGATTGCGTATGCTTCAAGACAACTTAAGGTTCACGAGAAGAATTACACTACTCATGACCTTGAGTTAGGGGCTGTGGTCTTTGCATTGAAGATTTGGAGACACTACCTGTATGGTACTAAATGTGTCATCTATACAGACCACAAGAGCCTGCAACATATCCTCAATCAGAAAGAACTCAACATGAGGCAACGACGTTGGGTTGAGCTTCTAACCGATTACGACTGTGAGATTCGTTACCATCCGGGTAAAGCCAATGTGGTGGCGGATGCTCTTAGTCGCAAGGAACCAGTCAAACCGATTCGTGTAAGAGCCATGGAGATCAACACACAACCTAACTTGAAAGACTTGATTCGCATTGCACAACAACAAGTAGTAACAGATAATCAACTTAAGACAGACTTGGACTGTGGCATTGAGAAGAAACTAGAACCTCGATCAGATGGGGTGTTATATCTCAATGGCCGCATTTGGATTCCAAAGTCTGAAGAATTGCGCACACTCATTTGTGATGAGGCTCATAAGTCGCGATACTCAGTACATCCTGGAGCCGATAAGATGCATCAAGACTTGAGGACATCTTACTGGTGGCCGGGGATGAAAAAAGACATAGCACTGTACGTGGGAAAATGTCTTACTTGTTCAAAAGTCAAAGCAGAACATCAAAAGCCTTCGGGACTTCTGCAGCAACCTGAAATTCCTCAATGGAAATGGGAGCAAATTTCCGTGGATTTCATAACAAAGTTGCCGAGAACTCCGCGAGGTTTCGATTCGATTTGGGTGATCTTTGATCGACTCACCAAATCTGCTCATTTTCTCCCGATCCGAGAGGATTACAAGATGGAGAAGTTATCCACATTGTACATCAATGAAATCATTGCACGTCATGGTACTCCAACATCAATCATATCTGATCGTGATAGTCGTTTCACTTCTCGCTTTTGGCAATCATTGCAAAAGGCTTTGGGAACGCGTGTTAATCTTAGCACGGCGTATCATCCCCAAACCGATGGTCAAAGCGAAAGGACTATCCAAACACTTGAGGACATGCTTCGTTCTTGTGTCATTGACTTCGGTGGAAGTTGGGACACTCATCTCCCACTCATTGAGTTCTCATATAACAATAGCTATCATACGAGCATTCAATGTGCACCATTCGAGGCTTTATATGGTAGAAAGTGCCGATCACCGGTCTGTTGGACCGAGGTTGGTGACTCACAGGTCGTAGGACCAGAACTCATTCAGGAAACATCATACAAAATCACAATCATTCAAGCACGACTTAAGGCCGCACGAGATCGGCAGAAGAGTTATGCTGATAGACGTCGGAAACCACTTGAGTTTCAAGTCGGTGACCGAGTCTTACTCAAAGTTTCTCCCTGGAAAGGCATTGTCCGATTCGGGAAGAAAGGGAAACTTGCACCAAGGTACGTTGGACCTTTTGAGATCCTGGAACGGATTGGTCCCGTAGCCTACAAACTCAAACTTCCAGTGGAGCTAAGCAATGTTCACGATACTTTTCATGTATCGAATCTTAAGAAATGCTTGGCAGATCATGATGTTCAGATTCCACTGGAAGACATTCAGATTCAGAACAACATGCAATTCATAGAACGTCCAGTTGAGATCATGGATCATGGGGTCAAGAAACTTAAACGCAGCCGTATCCCGATCGTGAAAATACGATGGGAGGGCAAACACGGTGCTGAGTTCACCTGGGAACGTGAAGACCAGATGAAGCTTAAGTACCCTCATCTTTTTACAGTATCTTCTGCTAGTTAATTTCGGGACGAAATTCCCTTAACTAGGGGAGACTGTAACATTTGTGCATTTAGTCATGGTTGTCGTAAACAGTGTTAGAACAGTGTCTGTCCATTTTCAGTTAATCAATGTGATTCATATGTTCATAATGTGTGTTTGTGTGTTACAGAATCTTAGTGTTCAGAAACAAGTATGTATTATTTATTTACAGTCGATTTCACTAGACAAGAACAGTAACTTGTTACATCGAAACAGTGGTGGGCAGCGAGAGTGAGCCCTATATATATACTGCGTTCGGTGTAACAGGTTAGTGTTAGTGTGTAGTGTCGAAACGAATATTATAACAATTAATTAATTCAACAAAAATCGTAATCTGTAATGTCACACCCCAACCAGGGGGCTTGACTAACGATTGAATCAAAACACAAAGTAGCGGAAGACAAAATAAATATATTACAATTCAACCAAAGGTTTAGTCTAAGTATCTAATTTGTTTACAACAAATCTAAAATATGATTTAACTAATGGGAGATTTTCTAGAGTTATTGGGTCCATACAGGCATCAGCACACTTTATTAATCTTTAGCCAAGTTCTTCAGTTTCACATCCAGTATTCTTGTTCTAGCAACCAAGTATTCGCGCCATACCTGTTTCTAATTACCTGAAAGACATGCTAAAATACGTCAACTATAAAGTTGGTGAGCTCATGAGTTTTAGTTTACAGACACAATAATAAATAGCATGTGATAATTCAAAAACAATACAACCAACCCTGTGCCATGCAGAGCGTTTGCCTCTTATAATGCTAGCCCGTATCATGACATTTTAATCTACTTCCCATTCCGAGACCCGTTCCTGCCCTCGGTGTAAATGTGTCAAAGCGAATATATGCCACAACGGTTGACATTAACCTCAGTGGGGTTTCAACCCTATTTTTATAAGGCCACCCTTTCGGGCCACTGTGCGTGGGGGATTCCCCAAGTAGTACTACCCATATACCCACCGGCTCTCCTCCGGAGTTAATGGCTGTAAATTATGTTTAATGTCTAGGGGAAGCAATTATATTTGAAACGGACGTTCATTATCACATAAATATAAATTTATAAACGGTTTTTGGAGCATGCTTTCAGTATCCCAAAACAGTAAAAAGAAAAGGGATCACATGAACTCACCTGGTTGCTTTAATTGCTTCCTTTTGTTCCTGTACAAATATGTCATTGTGCCACTATGCATGATTTGCTATGTTCCCAGAGATATCATCAAAGAGAGTTCCTAATTGTAATCATCTATACATGTATAAGTTGTAGTTTCATACATTATGGTTGTTTACTGTGGTTGAGCTCTTTGGGTTAATGTGTTTAGAGTTTACTAGTTTAACGTTTCTTTATATTACCATACCTAATGAAGTCTTACCTTATATTTGCACTTCTAAATGTATATGCAAATGTTGGTATTATTTGATGTTTAGTGTAGCTACTAGTATGCTACTTATGTGACTAGCGTGTTTATGGTCTTTTAAGATAATTGAGTTTTATTGTGACTAATGGTCTTATGTTTTAAAGTTGGTTCACCTTGATTGTGAGTTTGAGAGGGAATCAATATAAAAATTGTTTAAGTATAATACTAGTCATGGTGTCTTACTAATAATATAAATTAATGTAATGCATAAGGTATTACAAAACAATAAGATAATTATTATCATGTTTTCACTTAACATAATAGTATTAGAGATAATTAATAGGTGTTTCATACATCGCAAAATAGTTGCAATTATCATTAGTGTCTAAAATATTTACATGTTGTAGTCATAGTATATACTAATTATTGTAATTATTATAAATACATAACAAGAAAGTGTTTAAAGTATTCATAATTTATTTCCTATGTTTAAATGGAAGTAAACGTTTTAATATGAATCAATTATCAAAGATAATAATAATAATCATAATAATCATAATACTAGTTTCACTAATAATATTAATATCATTTTTATTGTTAAATTTTAATTATGAGTAAAACTTTATAGAAATGGTATCCTATGTTATATGTTAAAATAAATAATCATGTTTTCAGTAAATTTTATATTTGTAAACATTGAATTTACAAATATTTAATGTGTCGAGTATGATTACCCTTATAATGTTAACTAAATTATAGTAAAATCTTAAATAATCTTAAAAGAGTAGAAAGTAATAATGTTAATGTTGATAAAAATATTAGTAATACTTACAAATTTACATCGTCTTAATATGAATTCATACGAATTCGTAATCAAATATAACATTAGTATGATATAATTACTTTTTATAAAATCATATTATTATCAAGTCAAACACCTTTGTTAGATTCCAAATTATTTAACACTAACATATATATATAGTGTAGATATGCACATTTATGTTATTAAATTCTATTCTAATTTACCTATAGATGTATAAAATCAATTGTTAACATATTGAACAAATCATATCTATAAACACGTAATCTTACATAAACTATTATTGTATATTATTCTATAAACGTGCATGTATAGCTTGTTTAATGATCTAATACCTACATGAAATCATATATATTATACATCTTCATTGAGTTCTAAATATATAAGATTTTATTTAATTAGAGTTTCTAAGTCATTTTATACATAATGTAATAAGTTTCATATAACTTCTAATATGTATCCATTTTAGATATCAAGACTTGTATTAACCATTTAACTTGTATTTATCATATATAAATGTACATATATGTTGCAAGTATTCGCATTAACACTTTGTACAATTCATTATGTTTAAATAATTATTCTAGCTTTCAAAGTGTTATTTTGATTACAAAGTTAGTTGGTTCAATAATTATAAAATTCATTCAAATTAACACTCTAAACATATATATCACACTTTATGATTAAACAAAGTTATAAATCACATTCATTAGTCAAGTATAGATATATTTAGTATGTGTATAAATGTTTATATACATATTTTTGTGTAAGTATCTTAAGTATATTATTTTATAAATCACTCATGTGTAATTATAATTATTTACGTATACGTCTCCGAATCTCTAACAAAATCACACACGATATATGGTTTCCTTAAACGTTTTTATTATTAACTAATTATTATGAACCAGATTTTATCCTATTTAACCCAAATGCTCAACCACTTTAATTTATTCGTTTAAACATGTTATGCATACGTTAAAAGATAATGGCGCGCGTTTTTACCTTCTCACTCGTTCTTCTCGCGCGTACAATCCAAATTTAATTAACCGATCGCATGTTTCATAACCCGAACATGTTTCTAAAATCGTTTTTAAATAACGAATATAACCGATCACATGACTTTTGTTGTTGACCGAGGCTATAGGGTTTGACTTGTCCTAATCTAGTCTGACTTTCGTTGGTCGAAGCTTGAACCAGCTCCTACACTCCTACTCCCTCCTGTATCACTCCTGGCCACCACCGTGTAGGCTGGTGGTGGTCTACCATTGCCGACAGCCTGCCAAAATGCTTACAGCCGCCAAGAATAACCCAAATACACACGTATTGGAACAAAAGAAATCAAGTAATCGACATGCAGGAGCAGATCGGAGCTCGTATATTGGTTGTTACCTTCGGTTTTCTGTTGTGAACAAATAAACCATTCGAGCAGACTGCTCTACCTCTCGAACCCACAACCGAAGGGTCCTGGTCATGGCAGCTTCTTCACGTACCCTCCTTGGTTCGAATACCATCACTGTAGTTGTTCCACCGCCACCCGCATCCACTAGAAACATTCAAAAACTCGCGTAAAACATCTAGAACACTCAAGGGAGTGACATGCATGTGTAGATCGGGGTTCGGGAAGTCGTTTTCTTACCTTTGTTTTCGACCGGGTGATGGGAAACCGCCGGAACCACCTTGTACAACCGCCAAAACCGCCGCCTGCGGTGGTCCTTGATGGAACCCTAGCCGCTATTGCGCCTGCATGTCACCCTTTTGGTCCTCATCCACCATTTGGTCCTCGATTCTTAGCTGAAAGCAGACCTCAGCTTCTTGCTGCCGTGGTTTTGAGGTGAAAACCCTAGCCGTCGCCACCTTTGCACCCCATTTTGGTCCCTTTAGGGTCTACATCTCGCGAGGCTGAAGAAGGAAGAGTTGGAGTACGCTATGAGATGTGTTCGGAGGTGTAGCTAGCTTGCTCCGCCGCCTTGCACCGCCGTGGCTCCGCCATATGGCCGCCGCGGGCAGCCGCAGCTCTCCCCTCTCTTTCTCTCGGTTGTTTGAAGGGCTGAACACACACAAGTGTGTGTGACGGCTGGTGAAATAAGAAAAAAGATTAGGGTTTTGGCCCATTTTATAGCAAGGGTACACTTCTAGGGTTTTAAACGCGTATCTGATCCGTCTCGCACTCGTGTTTCGTTTTCGTTTAACTTTCTCGACCCGAAACTTCCTAAACTACGTAAAAATAATCCATAATAATGTTAGAATGTTTATTTTTCCAGTTATGTATAATTTGTTTAATTAATTCCGTCGAAACACGCTAATTATTGCGTACACGACATATTTAACAGATTTAATGTTTTAACGCGTTAAATAAGATTCTTGTACCTTAAATTTTGTAATTATTTTTAAATAGTTAATTATCAAAGCTCTTAACCTCAGCTCGGGTGTCAGAACGTTAATTTAATTAATATCGGTGCTCACACATTAAATTTTGTTTAAATTCCTTAATAGGCCTAATTGGGCCTAAGTTTCTTATTGGGCTTTCACATCTTTTGAACCTTTATAACTTGTTGGGCCCTTATATTTTATTGGGCATTTATATCTTATTGGGCTTTATTTGGCCCAAGTATTAAATTTGTAATTATGTGCTAAAGTTTGTTGGGATTTCTTACAGTTGTTACAGTCTCCCCAACTTAAAAGAATTTCGTCCTCGAAATTTGCTATTACTACGGTTAACTGTGCTCGAATAGTTGTAGTTATTTCTTGTGCATCTTATCTTAAAGCTTAAATTTTGGTTTATCATTACTAAGTATCACCATGTTCTAGTTCTTCCTGAGAGACTACACTTTGACTAGGCATGCATACAATTTTACTTATTATGGCATAAGATATTGATAATGACCATAATAATTATAAACAGTAAAACCTACCAAGCATGCCAGTTTATATGCATTGCATAAGATGTTAACACAGATTTTGATTATTATAAGCAGTAAAGCCTAACAAGAATTGTTAGCCTACGCGTATTGCAGTTTAAATGTTCATAAGGCTATCATACATAAAAATTAACATAAATAAAGTTTATTTGCATTATAAATGTTCCATAGGATACCAAGTTACATTCTATTTTTCCCACTTGTTTCATTACGCATTCAATGCATCAATAGTTTCCAAACATAATGCTTCATCTTATATTGAATGTAACCAATGGGTGTCAAGGCTCTCAGTTCCTTGATTGTGTATTTGAATACAATGTTTCATACAACATGAACATAGCAATCAAGCATACTCGTTATTCATTTAATGTCTCCTCTAGGTTATTAATATAATTATCTCACTTGTACATGACATTTGGCACAAAGTTGTACATAATGTAATTTAATTTGTATTCTTGGTTACTTTCTTTTACACCATAAATTTATGATTTCTTATCTAAGTCTACAATTTTATTCAATGATAAACATATCTTAGGTTTCTAAAACCAATAAAGGGAAAGTAACCACTTCAAGTAAACAAAGTCTAACATATCGTTTAACAAGTACTAAGGTGTAACCGATATATTTCAAGTAGTTCAGTTAAGATGGGAACAAAATTATGATCATATCCACAATGTAACAATCATGTTTTATGTTGAATTTAACCAAAGTCTTACATATATACAATTGGAGTTGTTGATCTAAGTCTAGATTATCAAAGAATAGGCTCATGTGTGATTACAATAATACTAATAAAGGAAGCTATTGATCCTTGTCTAGGTAGGGAAGGAGTAAATCCTAATATGATAACTAGGATATTCAAAATATGAATTTAAGGATTTTCATTGACATACATGCGCCGAGATACCTTTACAATACGCAGATTATTTTACGTTGGGAGATTATTCGCTAAGGCTCCTGACTGTAGTCTGAGGTAAATTTGGGAGATCGATAGAATACTTGTACTTAAGGTTCTCATAAACTTCCAATGGATAAGTTAGCAATGATACATAGGTTAGATTTCAACTAGATTCTATTAAGTTAGGTTCGAAAAGGCTTTGACTCACTGTTTGTGTCCGGTCATTACTCTGAATTATTTCAAGGATTTACAACAATTACAGCTTCATACGAAGTCATTCAAATTAGAATCAAAGGACATATCATTATTCGGGAGGAGGGCATCATCTTGCTTGAATATGTCAAACTTTCTGATCATCCGGTTTGGAATATAAGAATTCGGACATAAAGAGATTTAAGGAGGCTTTCATCCTCACCAAGAAAAGTCGAGGAATAGTTCTTTCAAAGGCTACTAATCGAATGAAATTATATCGGGAATTTTAGAATCATTAATAGTATGTGATGTAAAAAAAACGGATAGGGTATTTTAAAGACGTACATCATGGTTACAAACGAAACTGATGAGGGTACCCTTGTTCTAGGGTGGCTATAATTTGATCTCTTTCAATAAATCCCTTTAAGTAACCATTCGGCACGGATTACTCTACTGGTGACTTCTTGAACCAAAACATCAATTGGCTGCTTTTAGAAATTGAGTTATTGAACCTCATTAACGCTTCCATAAATGTACTCACTTGTGACAAACAAATGGGTATGACTTTCGTATATGATACTATCTTTTCCATTGACACATTGTCTATTATTTAGCCATTTTGCAATTGATACATAAAGTTATGAGATGTAGTAGCATAGATTGTTGTTGGCTTTGCAGTAGATCTGACAAATAATTATTTTATCGTTTTGCGTAATTGATAGAATGTTCTATATTTCTTCCTTCACATTATGCATATGACCACAACTTCACTGTGTCATTGCATTGGTCGTCGAGTTCATTGCTTATCTTCATGACTAATCGTTTTACTTCATCCTATAAATTATGGCCTATTAATTTCTTGTCGTGATAAGAATTTCTACGTGTCTCTTTGTCATGAATACTCTTGGTGTACATATTTTATATACCCTACGTACGCGAATTGATGAAAAGGGGCATTAGGCTCGAATGTGATCCTCACTGGTTACCCTCAAAATCTAACAAAGATTTCCATAGTCGTGCTCTTTGAGGCTGACTTTTCGCAAATGATTTTTAACTTTTATGCTACCTCCTTGTAGCTTGTCTTCTTGCAATTTAGTACATCCTATCTTCCTTGAGCTTGATCTTTCTACTTCACTTCACTACAGTCCTTACATACTGCTTAATCCTGGTAAGAAACTACTTTCCTCCGGTGACAATCTAGTTTATTTGTCCTTCTTGCTAATTCAATTTATTATATCTCGATGGTGTTTGTATAAGTGTATTCCGATGTAAGTGCACCCAATTATCAAAATCTCCAAAAAGTCCCAAACTCTTCGATTTCAGGATCTCTTCCTCCACTATGGAGTGGTCGACATTCAACTAGGGTCTTTCTTGTAAATACTCGTGACTTCGTCTTGTTGGATTTTATAAGTTGTATAGCATGAGAATTATTGTAGTTGTTAAAATTTTGTTTAAATGTTTTTAGATGTTCTACTACTAGTCATAACGCTCAGCACTAACACTATCCCAATATACCGAACATAGTTTATATATAGGGCATACGTAGAATCAGGCTACCTGCCTTATCAGCCGCCAGCCCACCACCGTTTCGATATATTACGATAGTGTCCTTGCCAAACGTATTTGACCGTAAATATGTTAGCAAACACTTATCAACTAAATAATTTCCTTTGTCATATTACACATGTTCATAAGATTCACATTGATGCTATGATGCAAATACTATTTCCTGCATTTGGTCTTCAATGCTTCTCAAAACATTTATTGGCACTATAAAATCTTCTAATCTGAGATTAAATCCTTCACCATTTAATCTTTCACTTCTTCTTTTTCCCGATAATCATCGATTCTAAGGGTTTGAAGATCGTCTTTTTCTCTTGGTGTTCATTACCTTCCTTCACCTTGCTATCATTCGGTAGCTGGTATTGATTGTCGGGTATCAATTGCGTATGGAGGTCTCGCTTGCCAAAACAATGAAGTTTCTTCAAGCAATAATAGGATGCTTAGCCCAATCCCATCTATAGTCTTCGATATCTCGTATACTGAATGACCTTCGCGTCTTCTCTTTTACCTTATTGTCAAAGATATCTTGATCACTCTTATGATCCATGGGAATACCTCTTCTCATGACATCCTAACTTCTCAAATTATGTTTTCGGTCTGCAGCTTCATGTTCCATCTATTATATTCACTAAGTGGTGCTCCTTTAAGAATTTCTGTATTGTTCGTATATGCCGTCGTTATTTAGTTTAGAATCAGGGGTTCGATCGACAGAGTGGATAGGAAAGAGTCAAGATGTTGAATCGAATTGCTTATGAAATATTATCTCTGGAACAGATATTCAAATGATAGAATAAATTAAACTTCATATTAAAGGTTCACATTCCTGCTGAGTGAACTAAGGAATTTCCTCCCAAAAGCATACAATTCCATTACTTTAGCTATCAAGAACTGGGGAATGGTTAAGTCAAGGGCGTGTACATTAGAGTCTCAAAAAGAATTAATTGTTGATGAAAGTTTAGAGATCGAAGATGAACTATTAAGGATAATAGAAATAGTAATTACAGACAACAATGGTAATTGGTTATTAAAGGTGACTAACCTAATGACGATATGAGAAACGGTGAACTGAAGAGTTTCTCAAGTTTATACGTATGATAATTTGAATCTGAAGGTGGAGTCTGTGTCGCATAACTTTGATGTCATCACCTGCTTTCTCCAAGGTCTTCGTGATTTTTCACTCACTCATGTAGTCTTGTAGTCAGTTGAGGAGTACCCATAGTTGATGATCATAATCAAACTTCTATGGCTATAAATATGAATTTGATAAAGAAGTACTAAAGAAATTTTGGAATTTCTAGAGTAAAAACAAAAGATTCTTGGATTCCTTAAAAGGATTGGAAGTCGACATCATAAGTACCTTGATAGCAAGAAAGTCATGACTCATTATTCCCATAATATTTAAGGTAGAAATAAGATAAGCCTACGGGGATGTCGTTTCCACAAGGATAGAATGAATGAAGAAAAGATAACGTACTATAAAAATAATTACGGACAACTTGTGACTTAGATCCTATGCTTAGCTCCCAATGTCAACTAACGTTTGCTCCAATGATCATTATCCTGACAAGTATTTATACGCATATGCATAAGCATTATGATCAAATTTAATTTTATGTGTGTCTTAGAACTTCCCATGTAACTTCAAATTCACCATTATGTGTGCACCCATAATCCTGAATTTGATTTACATGTTTGTTCTAGTTTAACCATTCGTGTGCTTCATATGCCTGGGTATTCATGGTCTCACTATTATCATGTTTCTATTTGTTTAGGCCCCTAGGTTTCTCAGGTTAAAGTCTAGGAACTTATCCTAAGGTTCCTAATTCGCTAAAACCTTTGGCTCTGATACCAACCTGTCACACCCCAACCAGGGGGCTTGACTAACGATTGAATCAAAACACAAAGTAGCGGAAGACAAAATAAATATATTACAATTCAACCAAAGGTTTAGTCTAAGTATCTAATTTGTTTACAACAAATCTAAAATATGATTTAACTAATGGGAGATTTTCTAGAGTTATTGGGTCCATACAGGCATCAGCACACTTTATTAATCTTTAGCCAAGTTCTTCAGTTTCACATCCAGTATTCTTGTTCTAGCAACCAAGTATTCGCGCCATACCTGTTTCTAATTACCTGAAAGACATGCTAAAATACGTCAACTATAAAGTTGGTGAGCTCATGAGTTTTAGTTTACAGACACAATAATAAATAGCATGTGATAATTCAAAAACAATACAACCAACCCTGTGCCATGCCGAGCGTTTGCCTCTTATAATGCTAGCCCGTATCATGACATTTTAATCTACTTCCCATTCCGAGACCCGTTCCTGCCCTCGGTGTAAATGTGTCAAAGCGAATATATGCCACAACGGTTGACATTAACCTCAGTGGGGTTTCAACCCTATTTTTATAAGGCCACCCTTTCGGGCCACTGTGCGTGGGGGATTCCCCAAGTAGTACTACCCATATACCCACCGGCTCTCCTCCGGAGTTAATGGCTGTAAATTATGTTTAATGTCTAGGGGAAGCAATTATATTTGAAACGGACGTTCATTATCACATAAATATAAATTTATAAACGGTTTTTGGAGCATGCTTTCAGTATCCCAAAACAGTAAAAAGAAAAGGGATCACATGAACTCACCTGGTTGCTTTAATTGCTTCCTTTTGTTCCTGTACAAATATGTCATTGTGCCACTATGCATGATTTGCTATGTTCCCAGAGATATCATCAAAGAGAGTTCCTAATTGTAATCATCTATACATGTATAAGTTGTAGTTTCATACATTATGGTTGTTTACTGTGGTTGAGCTCTTTGGGTTAATGTGTTTAGAGTTTACTAGTTTAACGTTTCTTTATATTACCATACCTAATGAAGTCTTACCTTATATTTGCACTTCTAAATGTATATGCAAATGTTGGTATTATTTGATGTTTAGTGTAGCTACTAGTATGCTACTTATGTGACTAGCGTGTTTATGGTCTTTTAAGATAATTGAGTTTTATTGTGACTAATGGTCTTATGTTTTAAAGTTGGTTCACCTTGATTGTGAGTTTGAGAGGGAATCAATATAAAAATTGTTTAAGTATAATACTAGTCATGGTGTCTTACTAATAATATAAATTAATGTAATGCATAAGGTATTACAAAACAATAAGATAATTATTATCATGTTTTCACTTAACATAATAGTATTAGAGATAATTAATAGGTGTTTCATACATCGCAAAATAGTTGCAATTATCATTAGTGTCTAAAATATTTACATGTTGTAGTCATAGTATATACTAATTATTGTAATTATTATAAATACATAACAAGAAAGTGTTTAAAGTATTCATAATTTATTTCCTATGTTTAAATGGAAGTAAACGTTTTAATATGAATCAATTATCAAAGATAATAATAATAATCATAATAATCATAATACTAGTTTCACTAATAATATTAATATCATTTTTATTGTTAAATTTTAATTATGAGTAAAACTTTATAGAAATGGTATCCTATGTTATATGTTAAAATAAATAATCATGTTTTCAGTAAATTTTATATTTGTAAACATTGAATTTACAAATATTTAATGTGTCGAGTATGATTACCCTTATAATGTTAACTAAATTATAGTAAAATCTTAAATAATCTTAAAAGAGTAGAAAGTAATAATGTTAATGTTGATAAAAATATTAGTAATACTTACAAATTTACATCGTCTTAATATGAATTCATACGAATTCGTAATCAAATATAACATTAGTATGATATAATTACTTTTTATAAAATCATATTATTATCAAGTCAAACACCTTTGTTAGATTCCAAATTATTTAACACTAACATATATATATAGTGTAGATATGCACATTTATGTTATTAAATTCTATTCTAATTTACCTATAGATGTATAAAATCAATTGTTAACATATTGAACAAATCATATCTATAAACACGTAATCTTACATAAACTATTATTGTATATTATTCTATAAACGTGCATGTATAGCTTGTTTAATGATCTAATACCTACATGAAATCATATATATTATACATCTTCATTGAGTTCTAAATATATAAGATTTTATTTAATTAGAGTTTCTAAGTCATTTTATACATAATGTAATAAGTTTCATATAACTTCTAATATGTATCCATTTTAGATATCAAGACTTGTATTAACCATTTAACTTGTATTTATCATATATAAATGTACATATATGTTGCAAGTATTCGCATTAACACTTTGTACAATTCATTATGTTTAAATAATTATTCTAGCTTTCAAAGTGTTATTTTGATTACAAAGTTAGTTGGTTCAATAATTATAAAATTCATTCAAATTAACACTCTAAACATATATATCACACTTTATGATTAAACAAAGTTATAAATCACATTCATTAGTCAAGTATAGATATATTTAGTATGTGTATAAATGTTTATATACATATTTTTGTGTAAGTATCTTAAGTATATTATTTTATAAATCACTCATGTGTAATTATAATTATTTACGTATACGTCTCCGAATCTCTAACAAAATCACACACGATATATGGTTTCCTTAAACGTTTTTATTATTAACTAATTATTATGAACCAGATTTTATCCTATTTAACCCAAATGCTCAACCACTTTAATTTATTCGTTTAAACATGTTATGCATACGTTAAAAGATAATGGCGCGCGTTTTTACCTTCTCACTCGTTCTTCTCGCGCGTACAATCCAAATTTAATTAACCGATCGCATGTTTCATAACCCGAACATGTTTCTAAAATCGTTTTTAAATAACGAATATAACCGATCACATGACTTTTGTTGTTGACCGAGGCTATAGGGTTTGACTTGTCCTAATCGAGTCTGACTTTCGTTGGTCGAAGCTTGAACCAGCTCCTACACTCCTACTCCCTCCTGTATCACTCCTGGCCACCACCGTGTAGGCTGGTGGTGGTCTACCATTGCCGACAGCCTGCCAAAATGCTTACAGCCGCCAAGAATAACCCAAATACACACGTATTGGAACAAAAGAAATCAAGTAATCGACATGCAGGAGCAGATCGGAGCTCGTATATTGGTTGTTACCTTCGGTTTTCTGTTGTGAACAAATAAACCATTCGAGCAGACTGCTCTACCTCTCGAACCCACAACCGAAGGGTCCTGGTCATGGCAGCTTCTTCACGTACCCTCCTTGGTTCGAATACCATCACTGTAGTTGTTCCACCGCCACCCGCATCCACTAGAAACATTCAAAAACTCGCGTAAAACATCTAGAACACTCAAGGGAGTGACATGCATGTGTAGATCGGGGTTCGGGAAGTCGTTTTCTTACCTTTGTTTTCGACCGGGTGATGGGAAACCGCCGGAACCACCTTGTACAACCGCCAAAACCGCCGCCTGCGGTGGTCCTTGATGGAACCCTAGCCGCTATTGCGCCTGCATGTCACCCTTTTGGTCCTCATCCACCATTTGGTCCTCGATTCTTAGCTGAAAGCAGACCTCAGCTTCTTGCTGCCGTGGTTTTGAGGTGAAAACCCTAGCCGTCGCCACCTTTGCACCCCATTTTGGTCCCTTTAGGGTCTACATCTCGCGAGGCTGAAGAAGGAAGAGTTGGAGTACGCTATGAGATGTGTTCGGAGGTGTAGCTAGCTTGCTCCGCCGCCTTGCACCGCCGTGGCTCCGCCATATGGCCGCCGCGGGCAGCCGCAGCTCTCCCCTCTCTTTCTCTCGGTTGTTTGAAGGGCTGAACACACACAAGTGTGTGTGACGGCTGGTGAAATAAGAAAAAAGATTAGGGTTTTGGCCCATTTTATAGCAAGGGTACACTTCTAGGGTTTTAAACGCGTATCTGATCCGTCTCGCACTCGTGTTTCGTTTTCGTTTAACTTTCTCGACCCGAAACTTCCTAAACTACGTAAAAATAATCCATAATAATGTTAGAATGTTTATTTTTCCAGTTATGTATAATTTTTTAATTAATTCCGTCGAAACACGCTAATTATTGCGTACACGACATATTTAACAGATTTAATGTTTTAACGCGTTAAATAAGATTCTTGTACCTTAATTTGTAATTATTTTTAAATAGTTAATTATCAAAGCTCTTAACCTCAGCTCGGGTGTCAGAACGTTAATTTAATTAATATCGGTGCTCACACATTAAATTTTGTTTAAATTCCTTAATAGGCCTAATTGGGCCTAAGTTTCTTATTGGGCTTTCACATCTTTTGAACCTTTATAACTTGTTGGGCCCTTATATTTTATTGGGCATTTATATCTTATTGGGCTTTATTTGGCCCAAGTATTAAATTTGTAATTATGTGCTAAAGTTTGGTTGATTTCTCTTTGTTATGTAATAAGGATTATATACACGATTGTTGGGCCAACACCACATCCAATTGGCCCATTCTATTTTACATGGCCCATGATGTGGCCTACAATACAAAACGTTTATGAATTGCCTTAGTTGGGTTAAGATTAACCTAAACTAATAATGAGGTCAATTCATAATCACAAGAGTCTAAAACATTTACACAGATTCATACGTTTTATGTTGATCAAAGGTTAAACAAATTCTCAAACACATGTGATGTGTACAAACAAGTTTGAACACAAAAGAACATTTCATATTCTTTTCTTGGAACCATGATCAATCAAGTGATTCAAAGCATAACTTTCAAGTTTACACAACAATCATAATTATGAAATCAAGTAATCAAGAGTTAATCAAGTTCAAGAGAACACAAGTCAATCAATGAATCAAAGTTATGCAATTATAAATCCTATATCTTATGTATGATTACAATGTTAAAGGAACCAATTAGAAGTCTTGTTTGCTACTTGCTATCTGTTTTTAGTTCAGAGTCTACTGCAGACAGGTGAGAACATTAGCCCCTCTTTTACTGTTTTACAACTGTTTTGGGGTGGAACACGTGATCAAAACCGCTATTACAAATCTTGTTTCATTACACAGGTTGTGTGTATTTCATAAACATTACAGGTTCATCTTACGAATCCAAGGGATTCATCAACTGTTTAAAGGAATTGTCAACTGTTTTAAAGGACTTATTAACTATTGGACTCTCTTTACTAAAAAGGATTTTATAAAGACTTTTGGGCTATTTTATAATAGATTTACTCAATTGTTTTATAAGGATAAACATTCTTAAATAATGGAATTATAAACTCTTTTGTTATCAACCTTGTTGCTACACAAGGTCACTATACCAATGGTATTCAAATCAAGTGGTTCATTTCATGGTATTCAAATCAAGTTGTTCATTTCATGGTATTCAAATCAAGTGGTTTAATTCATGGTTTCAAATCAAATGGTTCACATCATGGTATTCAAATCAAGAGATTCATTTCATGATATTTAAACAAAGGATTTAATTCATGGAATTAAATCTAGGTTTTCAATTCATGTTATCAAATAAGGTATTAACACATTTGGTTAAAGTAAGGTTCAGAAAACATGGTGTCCATTGTCGTAAACAAACTTGTAAAAGCATCAAGTATCATATTCATTAGCGTTAGTACTGGGTGATCACAACAAGGGAAAGCGGACACATCGGTTCTTATCCAGGATGGAGTTAGCTTTTAAATTTGTTTTAAAAGCTAACTGCAGGTCTGGTGTCATATGGTTTTCAAAACTGCTATACATAATCTAATTCCAAACGTGGTTTGGGACTTGATATTATATGTTGGCTTTCGTGTGAACAGTGATTGGACTGTTTATACTCATTTTCTTACTTGATGTTAGTTTGGGTTGCAGCTCATCCGTGTGAATCTTATGTTGCTTTAACTTACCTATGCCTTATGTCATATATTCATGTTTACAAATGTTTAACCTATTGTTCTCACCAACTACGTCTGTAGTTGACAGTTACTTTTCACGTGTTTCAGGTAATCAGGTTTGAGACATTATCAGGGACAACTAAGGAGACCATTCTAAGATAGAACAAGATGGAGAAACATGCTAGGATGGATTAGAAACACATTAAATCCTGATTGTTTAATTGTCTTGTTTGAAGTCTTATTTTGTAACTATATTTTGGGTCTGTAGTTGTCTTTCTTTTGGTAGATAGTTGTCTGTAACTAAACAATTGTCTAACATTATGCAACATAGTAATCCATTGTGGTTGTTCTTATTCAATACTTGTGCATGATTCAACTGTTCATACGTCATCGCGCCGTGGATTACGCACGCGGCGCAGGGGTGTGACAGGTTGGTATCAGAGCCAAGGTTGCAGAGAACTAGGAAAAACCCAATGTTTAATGACCTAGACTATAACCTAAGCTACCCAATAGGACTAAGTGCTGTTGGCTTGAGGATACTTAGGATCTAAGTAACTTAAGTGAGCATTAAGTCTACATTATGCTTGAAAGATCTTAGGACATTTTCTAAGATTAGACATCGAGTCAAGGAATTTGAATCGGAATTCTATAATTTTAGAAACCGAATTAAATTCTCACACATATGCATCTAAGGATTTCAGAGGCAATGATCTATATTCTTAGTATCCTTGATCTGAAATTCTCACACAGAGATCATTATAGAAATTCGGAGGCAAAGATCTGAATACTCAGCATCTTTGATATGAATTTCTTGTCATATTCATTATAGGATTTAGAGGCAAAGATTTGTATCTTTGATCTAAAGTCCTTGTCATATTCATTATAGGAATTCAAAGGTCAAGATCTATTAATTTAGAGTCTTGATTTGAAATCCTTGTCATATTCATTATAGGAATTCAAAGGTCAAGATCTATTAATTTAGAATCTTGAATTGAAATCCTTGTCATGTTAACATTATCAGGTGTTCATTATCATAGGAACTTTATAACATAGAATCTGTGTAACAGTATTCTTTAGTTGAAGTTCTCACAGGAGATCATTATACTCGATACTGTAAGTATTGGGAACCTAGGTTAAATCAACCTAGGACACATATACAGAAACCTAAGGTTTTAATTTCCAGTAAATTAAGAACCATGGTTTACATAATCATAATCATATTCACAGAACAAGATGTAATCATGAGATAATCATAATCAATCAAGAGTTGGAATCTTAGCTCCAAATGCAAACGGCGGATTAACGCTGATGTGCTGAGGTAAGTGGTGGGTTGGTGAGAGCTTACCCTATATATAAGCTTATCTTGGTATGCCAGGGGAAATTCTGCGCTTGTATTTGAAGTGAGGATTCGGGATCAACTGGAATCATTGAACATTGGTCAAACACATGGGGTACAAACATTGGGATACAATCATTGGTGAATCAAATCATAGTGAAAATTCAAACTTGGATGAACCAGACATTATGGTGAATCACTCAAGTTGTGAACATTCCTTCAATGTAAACCTTAAGTAAAAGTCTTAAGTGTTTTACATGACTAGTACTTGCTAACATAGGTTAACGGGAAAGTGTAGAGCACAAGTATGATATAGTTCTACATGTTAACGAATGTTAGTAGGTGCACACATAACATAATCAAAGTCAATCATGGATTCAATCATAGTTCAAGTTGATCAAAGATCATGGGATTCTTAATCAATGGAACACACTTGCAAATCAGTACAAAACATGTTGCCAAATGCTAACAAGGGCATGATCGTGGTATATCGAAGCGGTGGTGGGACGGTGTCTGGGCTGGCAGTTTGCTTGACCCTTTCATATACCCTATATATAAGCTATCTTAGGTTTATCGGGAAAGTGTCAGTGTGTAGATTTGGTGGAGAGATCATGAGACATCGTACATATTCACATGATAAGTATACAAATAAGTTGATAACTTATACGTGTACTGGATCACATTACAATTGAATGATAATACTAGTAGTATGGATATATTACTGACCTTATCATGAAAAATTCAATTGTATTCCTTCTCATTACTGACCCGCTTGTGGCTTCTATTCGTAGAATGCCTCCTCGGCGTGGTCCTAACGGCGAGGGCTCAACAAGTGGCAATGATGATGAGATCAACAAGATTGCTCGAGCTATCGCTGTTCACATGAGGGATGTAATCCCAGGCATGGTCACCGATATCACCCAAAATCTTCAGGGTACAATTCTGGAACTGCTAACTTCACATTCAAGCAGTTCAACGATGCTAAGCCTCCTAAGTACTCTGGTACTGAAGGAGCTACCGGCCTGCTGCAATGGTTGGAAAGCATCGAAGACATTCTCGACTTCACTGGATGCCCTGAAAATCTGAAGGTCAAGATGGCCTCAAGCGCTTTTCATAAGGGTGCACTCACCTGGTGGAACTCTGAAAAGAACACCAGAGGACGCGAAGTCGCTCTAGCTTTACCGTGGGACGGTTTCAAGAACTTACTTGTGGAAAAGTTTTGTCCACGTCACGAACTGAAGAAACTGGAGGTGGAAATGTGGAATCTGGTGCAGGACAGTGGCGAAAGTGCCAAGTACACAACTCGTTTCCATGAGTTGTGCATTTTGGTACCACACCTGGTTACTCCTCTATCCCGCAGGATAGAAAAATACATTGAAGGTTTGCCTTTGGTTGTCCGAGGAACTGTCATGGGGAACAACCCCACTACTCTGGAAGCCGTGATTCAACTTGGTGCTACTCTGACTGAAGAGTATGTTAAATCTGGAGTGCTCACCCGGAAGGGATTCAAGAGGGCACAGATTGAGGAAGGCAAGAAGCCTGAACAGAACCATCACAAGAAGAAGAAGCAGAAGACCATCAAGAACTTAACAGCGTTAATTGCGGCTGCACCTACTCATGCTACACCTATTACTGCTATGCCACAACCTGCTAATGTCAGAAAGCCTTATACTGGCCCGTTTCCACTCTGCACCAAATGCCAGTATCATCATCTGCCCAATACTCCATGCAAGAAGTGTCTCAAGTGTGGAAGTATGGGACACTTTGCAGCTACATGTAGATCTGCTCATCTTGCTGCTGCAACAACTGCTACCACAACTTCTACTGCTGCAGGTGGAAGAGCCTGTTATAATTGTGGGGCAGAGGGACATTTCAGAAACCAGTGTCCAAAACTCAACAACAATACTGCTGCTGCTCGTGCTTTTGTTATTGGAACTGCTGAAGCACGTGAAGAGCCGGCAGTCATCACGGGTACATTTCTTATCAATGATCACTATGTTCCTATCATATTTGATACTGGTGCCGATAAAAGTTTTATCTCTACTCATACTGCTTCTCTGCTTAATATGCAACTAGCCACACTTACTGCTCCCTATACTGTAGAAGTAGCGAATGGTAAGACCATAGTTGTAGATTCCATAATTCATGCTTGTGAGCTAAGATTAAATGACCATCTCTTTTCTATCGATCTCATTCCGATGACTCTCGGAAGCTTCGAAGTTGTAGTAGGAATGGATTGGTTATCCAAGAATAACGCTGAAATCGTATGCTCGGAGAAACTCATTCGAATTCCCCTACCGTCCGGTGAAACAATGATAGTCTACGGTGAGAAACCCTGCCGCGGATTGAAGATTGTATCGTGCATCAAAGCAAGGAAGTACTTGAAGAAGAAATACTTTGCATTTCTAGCTCACGTGGTGGAAAAGAAACCTGAAAAGAAAGCAGTTGGAGACGTACCAGTTATCAGAGACTATCCAGATGTATTTCCAGAAGACTTGCCTGGACTACCACCAGTCCGACAAGTGGAGTTTAGAATTGATCTCGTTCCTGGAGCAAATCCAGTGGCGAAGTCACCGTATCGCTTAGCACCATCCGAGATGCAAGAACTGTCTAGTCAGCTTCAAGAACTTCTAGACAAAGGTTTCATTAGACCGAGTTTCTCTCCATGGGGAGCTCCGGTTCTCTTTGTCAAGAAGAAAGACGGTTCATTTTGCATGTGCATCGATTATCGTGAGTTAAATAAGTTGACAGTCAAGAACAGATATCCTCTACCTAGGATCGACGATCTGTTTGATCAATTACAAGGAGCAACTTGCTTCTCTAAGATTGATTTACGATCCGGATATCATCAGTTAAGAGTAAATGATGAGGATATACCAAAGACTGCGTTTAGGACTCGATATGGACACTATGAGTTTGTGGTTATGCCATTTGGTTTGACCAATGCACCTGCAGTGTTCATGGACTTGATGAATCGAGTCTGCAGGCCTTATTTAGATCAGTTTGTTATTGTCTTTATTGATGATATACTGATTTACTCCAAGACGGAACAAGAGCATGAAGATCATTTGAGGAAAGTCTTAGAGTTACTAAGAACTGAACAACTCTATGCTAAATTCTCAAAGTGTGAATTTTGGCTAAAGGAAGTTCACTTCTTAGGACATGTCATAAACAAAGATGGAATTCATGTAGATCCAGCTAAGATTGAGGCGATTAAGAACTGGACTACTCCGTCTACTCCAACAGAGATTCGTTCATTTCTGGGTCTGGCGGGTTATTATAGGAGATTCATTGCGAATTTCTCTAAGATTGCCTTGCCACTCACTACACTGACTCAGAAAAGTCAAGCCTTTATATGGGGACAGAAACAAGAAGATGCATTTCAACTTCTTAAACAGAAGTTATGCAATTCTCCTATCCTTAGTCTTCCAGAAGGCAGTGATGATTTCATTGTCTACTGTGATGCTTCAAACCTTGGTCTCGGTTGTGTACTTATGCAACGAGATAAGGTGATTGCGTATGCTTCAAGACAACTTAAGGTTCACGAGAAGAATTACACTACTCATGACCTTGAGTTAGGGGCTGTGGTCTTTGCATTGAAGATTTGGAGACACTACCTGTATGGTACTAAATGTGTCATCTATACAGACCACAAGAGCCTGCAACATATCCTCAATCAGAAAGAACTCAACATGAGGCAACGACGTTGGGTTGAGCTTCTAACCGATTACGACTGTGAGATTCGTTACCATCCGGGTAAAGCCAATGTGGTGGCGGATGCTCTTAGTCGCAAGGAACCAGTCAAACCGATTCGTGTAAGAGCCATGGAGATCAGCACACAACCTAACTTGAAAGACTTGATTCGCATTGCACAACAACAAGTATTAACAGATAATCTACTTAAGACAGACTTGGACTGTGGCATTGAGAAGAAACTAGAACCTCGATCAGATGGGGTGTTATATCTCAATGGCCGCATTTGGATTCCAAAGTCTGAAGAATTGCGCACACTCATTTGTGATAAGGCTCATAAGTCGCGATACTCAGTACATCCTGGAGCCGATAAGATGTATCAAGACTTGAGGACATCTTACTGGTGGCCGGGGATGAAAAAAGACATAGCACTGTACGTGGGAAAATGTCTTACTTGTTCAAAAGTCAAAGCAGAACATCAAAAGCCTTCGGGACTTCTGCAGCAACCTGAAATTCCTCAATGGAAATGAGAGCAAATTTCCATGGATTTCATAACAAAGTTGCCGAGAACTCCGCGAGGTTTCGATTCGATTTGGGTGATCGTTGATCGACTCACCAAATCTGCTCATTTTCTCCCGATCCGAGAGGATTACAAGATGGAGAAGTTATCCACATTGTACATCAATGAAATCATTTCACGTCATGGTACTCCAACATCAATCATATCTTATCGTGATAGTCGTTTCACTTCTCGCTTTTGGCAATCATTGCAAAAGGCTTTGGGAACGCGTGTTAATCTTAGCACGGCGTATCATCCCCAAACCGATGGTCAAAGCGAAAGGACTATCCAAACACTTGAGGACATGCTTCGTTCTTGTGTCATTGACTTCGGTGGAAGTTGGGACACTCAACTCCCACTCATTGAGTTTTCATATAACAATAGCTATCATACGAGCATTCAATGTGCACCATTCGAGGCTTTATATGGTAGAAAGTGTCGATCACCGGTCTGTTGGACCGAGGTTGGTGACTCACAGGTCGTAGGACCAGAACTCATTCAGGAAACATCAGACAAAATCACAATCATTCAAGCACGACTTAAGGCCGCACGAGATCGGCAGAAGAGTTATGCTGATAGACGTCGGAAACCACTTGAGTTTCAAGTCGGTGACCGAGTCTTACTCAAAGTTTCTCCCTGGAAAGGCGTTATCCGATTCGGTAAGAAAGGGAAACTTGCACCAAGGTACGTTGGACCTTTTGAGATCCTGGAACGGATTGGTCCCGTAGCCTACAAACTCAAACTTCCAGTGGGGCTAAGCAATGTTCACGATACTTTTCATGTATCGAATCTTAAGAAATGCTTGGCAGATCATGATGTTCAGATTCCACTGGAAGACATTCAGATTCAGAACAACATGCAATTCATAGAACGTCCAGTTGAGATCATGGATCATGGGGTCAAGAAACTTAAACGCAGCCGTATCCCGATCGTGAAAATACGATGGGAGGGCAAACACGGTGCTGAGTTCACCTGAGAACGTGAAGATCATATGAAGCTTAAGTACCCTCATCTTTTTACAGTATCTTCTGCTAGTTAATTTCGGGACGAAATTCCCTTAACTAGGGGAGACTGTAACATTTGTGCATTTAGTCATGGTAGTCGTAAACAGTGTTAGAACAGTGTCTGTCCATTTTCAGTTAATCAATGTGATTCATATGTTCATAATGTGTGTTTGTGTGTTACAGAATCTTAGTGTTCAGAAACAAGTATGTATTATTTATTTAGAGTCGATTTCACTAGACAAGAACAGTAACTTGTTACATCGAAACAGTGGTGGGCAGCGAGAGTGAGCCCTATATATATATTGCGTTCGGTGTAACAGGTTAGTGTTAGTGTGTAGTGTCGAGACGAATATTATAACAATTAATTAATTCAACAAAAATCGTAATCTGTAAGCAAGACTGAGTATAGTTATGGGTGACGATCCATAAAAATACGAATGTTGAACTTATAATTATGATTAAACGACTTTAAATAATTAATACGATCGTAAAACGTACGCTATTTCGGGTATACACGATAATTGTGAATGTTTAACTATCTGACAACACACGAAGAGTTAAAATAATTAAATTAATTATTTTATATTTTTACAATTTTGAAACTCATCATTTTAATGAGTTTAACACTTAAATTAAATAAAAGTCGCGTAAAATACGCGTTACGTTCCGGAAACGCGAACCGAGCGACCGAAACGAACCCGAATATCACCCGGGCTATAAAAGCCTTGAACAAGGCTTAAACGCTCATTTATATCACCAACAACCCTTTCTCTCTCTATATTTTCGTCTACCCATTCTCTCTCTAGAAAACCAAACTTTAAACGTTCGTAACTCGCTCATTTCTCAACAAAATTCGTCATTCTTGGTGTCCACGCGAAGCCCTTGACATCCTCTACACGAAAGTACAAGAATTTCGTAGATTCATCCAGCCAAAAACGAGGTATGATCGAAAGAAAAATTCTGAAAATAGGGTTTTCGTGTGTGAGTGTTCGAACCTAGCTTTAACCGGTTTAGAACCTTATTACCACGACCAGGAACTCTCGAAACATCTACTGGTATACCCTGAGGTATGGATGACTTCGAAACATAAACATTAGATGGTGATGATGCTGTTCAAAGTTGCAGGTTCGTGGAGTTCGAAGACTGGCCGAACCCTTCGATCAGTCGAACCTATGGCGAACCCTCACTAGCTCAGCGAACCTTCATCTGCATCATCAGACGAACCACGCTGCTCATGAACCTCCCTAGACGAACCTATTAGCTGTCAAGAACGTGGCCGAACCCTCACACAGAACCGAACCATTTTAGGTTTTCTCGGCCGCACCATAGCGAATCTTTGAGGATGCCACGAACCTTAGCATGCATGCAGCAAACCCTGCATGGTTCGTCCAATATTAGCCGAGCCTTAGTTGAGGGAGTTCACGAACCATCATTTGGCTAGCATGCAACGAACCTTGGGCCAATTACCTAGAAAGGTTCGCTGCCCAAGTGGCTGCTAAAAACCTTTTCGGCCCAACTCAAGATGATAAGGCCCAATCCTATAAAGAACTCGGCCCATAGACTTAAACCAAGCACGATTGAGATAGTTTGGCCCATCAAGATTTTTAAATTGGCTCAATAGCACTTTGAAACTTTAAGTGGTCTACCTAAACATTCCTTAGCTCAACTTAAATCCTTTAGGCCCAATTCAATTCCATTCGGCCCACTAAGATTCTAATCGGGTTGATATTGTCTTTGGTATGTTATAAGGATTATATACACGATTGTTGGGCCAACACCACATCCAATTGGCCCATTGTATTTTACATGACCCATGATGTGGCCTACAATACAAAACGTTTATGAATTGCCTTAGTTGGGTTAAGATTAACCTAAACTAATAATGAGGTCAATTCATAATCACAAGAGTCTAAAACATTTACACAGATTCATACGTTTTATGTTGATCAAAGGTTAAACAAATTCTCAAACACATGTGATGTGTACAAACAAGTTTGAACACAAAAGAACATTTCATATTCTTTTCTTGGAACCATGATCAATCAAGTGATTCAAAGCATAACTTTCAAGTTTACACAACAATCATAATTATGAAATCAAGTAATCAAGAGTTAATCAAGTTCAAGAGAACACAAGTCAATCAATGAATCAAAGTTATGCAATTATAAATCCTATATCTTATGTATGATTACAATGTTATAGGAACCAATTAGAAGTCCTGTTTGCTACTTGCTATCTCTTTTTAGTTCAGAGTCTACTGCAGACAGGTGAGAACATTAGCCCCTCTTTTACTGTTTTACAACTGTTTTGGGGTGGAACACGTGATCAAAACCGCTATTACAAATCTTGTTTCATTACACAGGTTGTGTGTATTTCATAAACATTACAGGTTCATCTTACGAATCCAAGGGATTCATCTACTGTTTAAAGGAATTGTCAACTGTTTTAAAGGACTTATTAACTATTGGACTCTCTTTACTAAAAAGGATTTTATAAAGACTTTTGGGCTATTTTATAATAGATTTACTCAATTGTTTTATAAGGATAAACATTCTTAAATAATGGAATTATAAACTCTTTTGTTATCAACCTTGTTGCTACACAAGGTCACTATACCAATGGTATTCAAATCAAGTGGTTCATTTCATGGTATTCAAATCAAGTGGTTCATTTCATGGTATTCAAATCAAGTTGTTTAATTCATGGTATTCAAATCAAATGGTTCACATCATGGTATTCAAATCAAGATATTCATTTCATGATATTTAAACAAAGGATTTAATTCATGGAATTAAATCTAGGTGTTCAATTCATGTTATCAAATAAGGTATTAACACATTTGGTTAAAGTAAGGTTCAGAAAACATGGTGTCCATTGTTGTAAACAAACTTGTAAAAGCATCAAGTATCATATTCATTAGCGTTAGTACTGGGTGATCACAACAAGGGAAAGCGGACACATTGGTTCTTATCCAGGATGGAGTTAGCTTTTAAATTTGTTTTAAAAGCTAACTGCAGGTCTGGTGTCATATGGTTTTCAAAACTGCTATACATAATCTAATTCCAAACGTGGTTTGGGACTTGATATTATATGTTGGCTTTCGTGTGAACAGTGATTGGACTGTTTATACTCATTTTCTTACTTGATGTTAGTTTGGGTTGCAGCTCATCCGTGTGAATCTTATGTTGCTTTAACTTAACTATGCCTTATGTCATATATTCATGTTTACAAATGTTAAACCTATTGTTCTCACCAACTACGTCTGTAATTGACAGTTACTTTTCACGTGTTTCAGGTAATCAGGTTTGAGACATTATCAGGGACAACTAAGGAGACCATTCTAAGATAGAACAAGATGGAGAAACATGCTAGGATGGATTAGAAACACACTAAATCCTGATTGTTTAATTGTCTTGTTTGAAGTCTTATTTTGTAACTATATTTTGGGTCTGTAGTTGTCTTTCTTTTGGTAGATAGTTGTCTGTAACTAAACAATTGTCTAACATTATGCAACATAGTAATCCATTGTGGTTGTTCTTATTCAATACTTGTGCATGATTCAACTGTTCATACGTCATCGCGCCGTGGATTCCGCACGCGGCGCAGGGGTGTGACAGGTTGGTATCAGAGCCAAGGTTGCAGAGAACTAGGAAAAACCCAATGTTTAATGACCTAGACTATAACCTAAGCTACCCAATAGGACTAAGTGCTGTTGGCTTGAGGATACTTAGGATCTAAGTAACTTAAGTGAGCATTAAGTCTACATTATGCTTGAAAGATCTTAGGACATTTTCTAAGATTAGACATCGAGTCAAGGAATTTGAATCGGAATTCTATAATTTTAGAAACCGAATTAAATTCTCACACATATGCATCTAAGGATTTCAGAGGCAAGGATCTATATTCTTAGTATCCTTGATCTGAAATTCTCACACAGAGATCATTATAGAAATTCGGAGGCAAAGATCTGAATACTCAGCATCTTTGATATGAATTTCTTGTCATATTCATTATAGGATTTAGAGGCAAAGATTTGTATCTTTGATCTAAAGTCCTTGTCATATTCATTATAGGAATTCAAAGGTCAAGATCTATTAATTTAGAGTCTTGATTTGAAATCCTTGTCATATTCATTATAGGAATTCAAAGGTCAAGATCTATTAATTTAGAATCTTGAATTGAAATCCTTGTCATGTTATCATTATCAGGTGTTCATTATCATAGGAACTTTATAACATAGAATCTGTGTAACAGTATTCTTTAGTTGAAGTTCTCACAGGAGATCATTATACTCGATACTGTAAGTATTGGGAACCTAGGTTAAATCAACCTAGGACACATATACAGAAACCTAAGGTTTTAATTTCCAGTAAATTAAGAACCATGGTTTACATAATCATAATCATATTCACAGAACAAGATGTAATCATGAGATAATCATAATCAATCAAGAGTTGGAATCTTAGCTCCAAATGCAAACGGCGGATTAACGCTGATGTGCTGAGGTAAGTGGTGGGTTGGTGAGAGCTTACCCTATATATAAGCTTATCTTGGTATGCCAGGGGAAATTCTGCGCTTGTATTTGAAGTGAGGATTCGGGATCAACTGGAATCATTGAACATTAGTCAAACACATGGGGTACAAACATTGGGATACAATCATTGGTGAATCAAATCATAGTGAAAATTCAAACTTGGATGAACCAGACATTATGGTGAATCACTCAAGTTGTGAACATTCCTTCAATGTAAACCTTAAGTAAAAGTCTTAAGTGTTTTACATGACTAGTACTTGCTAACATAGGTTAACGGGAAAGTGTAGAGCACAAGTATGATATAGTTCTACATGTTAACGAATGTTAGTAGGTGCACACATAACACAATCAAAGTCAATCATGGATTCAATCATAGTTCAAGTTGATCAAAGATCATGGGATTCTTAATCAATGGAACACACTTGCAAATCAGTACAAAACATGTTGCCAAATGCTAACAAGGGCATGATCGTGGTATATCGAAGCGGTGGTGGGACGGTGTCTGGGCTGGCAGTTTGCTTGACCCTTTCATATACCCTATATATAAGCTATCTTCGGTATATCGGGAAAGTGTCAGTGTGTAGATTTGGTGGAGAGATCATGAGACATCGTACATATTCACATGATAAGTATACAAATAAGTTGATAACATATACGTGTACTAGATCACATTACAAATGAATGATAATACTAGTAGTATGGATATATTACTGACCTTATCATGAAAAATTCAATTGTATTCCTTCTCATTACTGACCCGCTTGTGGCTTCTATTCGTAGAATGCCTCCCCGGCGTGGTCCTAACGGTGAGGGCTCAACAAGTGGCAATGATGATGAGATCAACAAGATTGCTCGAGCTATCGCTGTTCACATGAGGGATGTAATCCCGGGCATGGTCACCGATATCACCCAAAATCTTCGGGGGAGTACTGGTGACTCTGCCAACAATTCAAACACCAACAATTCTGGAACTGCTAACTTCACATTCAAGCAGTTCAACGATGCTAAGCCTCCTAAGTACTCTGGTACTGAAGGAGCTACCGGCCTGCTGCAATGGTTGGAAAGCATCGAAGACATTCTCGACTTCACTGGATGCCCTGAAAATCTGAAGGTCAAGATGGCCTCAAGCGCTTTTCATAAGGGTGCACTCACCTGGTGGAACTCTGAAAAGAACACCAGAGGACGCGAAGTCGCTCTAGCTTTACCGTGGGACGGTTTCAAGAACTTACTTGTGGAAAAGTTTTGTCCACGTCACGAACTGAAGAAACTGGAGGTGGAAATGTGGAATCTGGTGCAGGACAGTGGCGAAAGTGCCATGTACACAACTCGTTTCCATGAGTTGTGCATTTTGGTACCACACCTGGTTACTCCTCTATCCCGCAGGATAGAAAAATACATTGAAGGTTTGCCTTTGGTTGTCCGAGGAACTGTTATGGGGAACAACCCCACTACTCTGGAAGCCGCGATTCAACTTGGTGCTACTCTGACTGAAGAGTATGTTAAATCTGGAGTGCTCACCCGGAAGGGATTCAAGAGGGCACAGATTGAGGAAGGCAAGAAGCCTGAACAGAACCATCACAAGAAGAAGAAGCAGAAGTTCATCAAGAACTTCGCAGCGTTAACTGCGGCTGCACCTACTCATGCTACACCTATTACTGCTATGCCACAACCTGCTAATGTCAGAAAGCTTTATACTGGCCCGTTTCCACTCTGCACCAAATGCCAGTATCATCATCTGCCCAATACTCCATGCAAGAAGTGTCTCAAGTGTGGACGTATGGGACACTTTGCAGCTACATGTAGATCTGCTCATCTTGCTGCTGCAACAACTGCTACCACAACTTATACTGTTGCTGCTCGTGCTTTTGTTATTGGAACTGCTGAAGCACGTGAAGAGCCGGCAGTCATCACGGGTACATTTCTTATCAATGATCACTATGTTCCTATCATATTTGATACTGGTGCCGATAAAAGTTTTATCTCTACCCATACTGCTTCTCTGTTTAATATGCAACTAGCCACACTTACTGCTCCCTATACTGTAGAAGTAGCGAATGGTAAGACCATAGTTGTAGATTCCATAATTCATGCTTGTGAGCTAAGATTAAATGACCATCTCTTTTCTATCGATCTCATTCCGATGACTCTCGGAAGCTTCAAAGTTGTAGTAGGAATGGATTGGTTATCCAAGAATAATGCTGAAATCGTATGACTCTCGGAAACTCATTCGAATTCCCCTACCGTCCGGTGAAACAATGATAGTCTACGGTGAGAAACCCTGCCGCGGATTGAAGATTGTATCGTGCATCAAAGCAAGGAAGTACTTGAAGAAGAAATACTTTGCATTTCTAGCTCACGTGGTGGAAAAGAAACCTGAAAAGAAAGCAGTTGGAGACGTACCAATTATCAGAGACTATCCAGATGTATTTCCAGAAGACTTGCCTGGACTACCACCAGTCCGACAAGTGGAGTTTAGAATTGATCTCGTTCCTGGAGCAAATCCAGTGGCGAAGTCACCGTATCGCTTAGCACCATCCGAGATGCAAGAACTGTCTAGTCAGCTTCAAGAACTTCTAGACAAAGGTTTCATTAGACCGAGTTTCTCTCCATGGGGAGCTCCGGTTCTCTTTGTCAAGAAGAAAGACGGTTCATTTTGCATGTGCATCGATTATCGTGAGTTAAATAAGTTGACAGTCAAGAACAGATATCCTCTACCTAGGATCGACGATCTGTTTGATCAATTACAAGGAGCAACTTGCTTCTCTAAGATTGATTTACGATCCGGATATCATCAGTTAAGAGTAAATGATGAGGATATACCAAAGACTGCGTTTAGGACTCGATATGGACACTATGAGTTTGTGGTTATGCCATTTGGTTTGACCAATGCACCTGCAGTGTTCATGGACTTGATGAATCGAGTCTGCAGGCCTTATTTAGATCAGTTTGTTATTGTCTTTATTGATGATATACTGATTTACTCCAAGACGGAACAAGAGCATGAAGATCATTTGAGGAAAGTCTTAGAGTTACAAAGAAGTGAACAACTCTATGCTAAATTCTCAAAGTGTGAATTTTGGCTAAAGGAAGTTCACTTCTGGGTCTGGCGGGTTATTATAGGAGATTCATTGCGAATTTCTCTAAGATTGCCTTGCCACTCACTACACTGACTCAGAAAAGTCAAGCCTTTATATGGGGACAGAAACAAGAAGATGCATTTCAACTTCTTAAACAGAAGTTATGCAATTCTCCTATCCTTAGTCTTCCAGAAGGCAGTGATGATTTCATTGTCTACTGTGATGCTTCAAACCTTGGTCTCGGTTGTGTACTTATGCAACGAGATAAGGTGATTGCGTATGCTTCAAGACAACTTAAGGTTCACGAGAAGAATTACACTACTCATGACCTTGAGTTAGGGGCTGAGGTCTTTGCATTGAAGATTTGGAGACACTACCTGTATGGTACTAAATGTGTCATCTATACAGACCACAAGAGCCTGCAACATATCCTCAATCAGAAAGAACTCAACATGAGGCAACGACGTTGGGTTGAGCTTCTAACCGATTACGACTGTGAGATTCGTTACCATCCGGGTAAAGCCAATGTGGTGGCGGATGCTCTTAGTCGCAAGGAACCAGTCAAACCGATTCGTGTAAGAGCCATGGAGATCAACACACAACCTAACTTGAAAGACTTGATTCGCATTGCACAACAACAAGTAGTAACAGATAATCAACTTAAGACAGACTTGGACTGTGGCATTGAGAAGAAACTAGAACCTCGATCAGATGGGGTGTTATATCTCAATGGCCGCATTTGGATTCCAAAGTCTGAAGAATTGCGCACACTCATTTGTGATGAGGCTCATAAGTCGCGATACTCAGTACATCCTGGAGCCGATAAGATGTATCAAGACTTGAGGACATCTTACTGGTGGCCGGGGATGAAAAAAGACATAGCACTGCACGTGGGAAAATGTCTTACTTGTTCAAAAGTCAAAGCAGAACATCAAAAGCCTTCGGGACTTCTGCAGCAACCTGAAATTCCTCAATTGAAATGAGAGCAAATTTCCATGGATTTCATAACAAAGTTGCCGAGAACTCCGCGAGGTTTCGATTCGATTTGGGTGATCGTTGATCGACTCACCAAATCTGCTCATTTTCTCCCGATCCGAGAGGATTACAAGATGGAGAAGTTATCCACATTGTACATCAATGAAATCATTGCACGTCATGGTACTCCAACATCAATCATATCTGATCGTGATAGTCATTTCACTTCTCGCTTTTGGCAATCATTGCAAAAGGCTTTGGGAACGCGTGTTAATCTTAGCACGGCGTATCATCCCCAAACCGATGGTCAAAGCGAAAGGACTATCCAAACACTTGAGGACATGCTTCGTTCTTGTGTCATTGACTTCGGTGGAAGTTGGGGCACTCAACTCCCACTCATTGAGTTTTCATATAACAATAGCTATCATACGAGCATTCAATGTGCACCATTCGAGGCTTTATATGGTAGAAAGTGCCGATCACCGGTCTGTTGGACCGAGGTTGGTGACTCACAGGTCGTAGGACCAGAACTCATTCAGGAAACATCAGACAAAATCACAATCATTCAAGCACGACTTAAGGCCGCACGAGATCGGCAGAAGAGTTATGCTGATAGACGTCGGAAACCACTTGAGTTTCAAGTCGGTGACCGAGTCTTACTCAAAGTTCCATTCGAACCTGAACATCTATTCGCCCCTACTTCCATTCGTCGACAGTCCCATTCATATGAGCTGAAACCAGCGGGTTCATGGTATCCCATTCGAGATCATATCTATATCTATACTCCTTTATAATGCCTATATGAGAGAGAAGATGGAGATGTCATAAAATTAAGAAATGTACAAGTTATTAAGCTTGAGGTACAAGCCTTCCTTTCAGGTTCTAATCCTGTAAAATGAGTGGGGCAAAAAGCTAAACTCATTTCAAATACATCCCAAATTCAAACGCACTCCTCAAAACTCTTCTCGATCTGCTCCTTCCCACGTCGCTTCCGCAGCTTCTCGATCTTTGATTTTGGTGCATCTTCTATTCAGCATCTAAAGCTTGCATCTTTAAGCAGCAACTTTTTGAAAACCCTATCTCATTTCAAATTTCAAAACACACGAATACAAAATTACATTTGGTTCCATCACTCTCTCTTGTTCCTGTCTACAGATACGATGAAGATGGATGCATCGTGGTGGTGGATGAGCAAATTTCTTCTCCCTCACGTACAAAACACCGGTGGTGGTGGCTGGGTGGTCTGCCAGAGGCGATACAACTCCCCCTTCTCCCCATGACGACGTCTGCGACAGTAATTGTACCAGGTATGTGTTTTCTTTAGGATTGATTGCATTTCTTTTGACGTTTGCAAAAGTTTAGCTTTGAGTTTATATTTTTGTTGTCGTTTTTGTCAAGATTTCTGCTCTTATCGATTACTCTCACCATTTTTAAGAAATTGCTTATTCGTTGTAGTAGAATTCATCAATAGAGATGATACTACATGTGGTCAAAAGACAGCGTCTTATACATGAGACAAATAGTGACACTCATACATTTCTTTCTTATATTATAAATTTTTTACTTGATTGAACCAATGAGTTGTTCATGTGTTACTGAAGGTTGAAACACAAAATTAGGAACTTTTGGGTATTTTTGGACCAAAAGCAGCGTGTATGATGGTCTATCAATTGAGTTAAATTTTGTTCTATTCATGTTCTTCTAGGAGTTTATAAATCTATTTGATAGGGCTCTTGAAAACCCCAACGAGATGAATTAACAATTTGGATTGGATTTATATATGTTGGTAACCAGTTGTAACATGAAGTTGTAACCATATATGTTTCATTGAATTGAGTGTTCTCTTCACTAAACACTTGTGTTTAATAATAAATTCAACAACCTTGACCACTATTTTAAGGGTTGTATCGTAATCAAGATTCAATACTTTTAGAAATAAAAGTGAATATACCTCTTACAGGTTGTATCGTAATCAATATTCAATATTTGTGGAGTACGTGATTGCAGGAGACTTGAAGAAAACCAAGCAGAAGACTAGCTCGACTATCTTGGTTATAATAAATCACAAGGTTTGGAGAGCTTAAGGAAACAAGAAAACCAACAGGAAGATTCATTATTTGAAGAATTATCATCAACAACCAGTAAGGGTTTTAATTCATAAAAACTCATTTCAAGGGGGTTTTAAGCAGTTAAAAATGGTGTAGTGATGTAATATTGACATTTTTATTAGGTTATTTCGAGTGATCAGGTTATTTCATGTGAGCCATGGTCGATTAAGGTATTTTTGTTCATATTTTGTGTCGAAGTAGCCTTGATTCTTGGCTAGGTGACGCAAAACGAGTTGCAGCCATGGTCAGGTAAGGTTGCTTTTGCCGATTCGATGTTTTACAGTTCTAGGCTATGATAATAGACTAATTTCTAAATGAGCCATGAGTTTTTTTTTTACTTTGGCCACCAAGAGCCCGACTAGCATTTGATATCATCCGTCTTATTAATTGTGCATCTTTAATAAAATCTTGGTACGTATTTTCATAAAATACTCCTCACTGCATTTACAACATTACACACACTAATATATTGTGGATTTGCAATAAGTTTATTTTTTTATTTTTTCTTTGTTACCTTGCATGTCTATCTACTTTTCTTGTGCATCTCAGATTGAAAAAAAAATTAAAGAAGAAGCTACCGAAGAAGAAAAGTGTGAAAGAGCCTGTATGGTGAGCCTTCTTAAACCTTTGTTTGAAATCTATCACAACCATTATAATTTCTTTTGCCCAGCTGCACTTTCTTAATATAATAGCGACTTGTGATTTTCTTTATTGCATATTATCTTCATGGGATGCTGCCATCGTAATAACTAACTTGGTCAAAACAACATTTGGGCCTAAAGGAATGGTATGTCCTTTATTTTTAACAACCTTCAGGTCTATATTTAGATTTCTGTCATACGGTTTGATTTTACCCTGCATGGATGAGTTTGTGAATATATTTTTCTATAGCTCATTATGGTGTAAATTACAATCAAAGTTCATTATGATGTATATTTTACCCCGCATGTTGTTTTTAGGGATCCAGTTTTAATATATTCTTTCTTAAATGATCTTTGTTATTATTTAATAATTACAAGTTAGTAGGAAGATTAACTTGGTGTATGGTGGTGGAAGTGTTGGTCCTTTGGTCCCAGTACCTTTTAATAAAACCAAGTAACTTCAAAGTTTTTTAAATTACTTCTTTAATCCTTTCAGCCTTTTTTTTATTATGGGGCAACATGGAAATCAGATCTAGGTAGTCATTTGAAGATGCGTGAAATTTGATGTGTAATCAATTGATATGACCTAGATGAAAATCTTGGATTCATTTTAAATCTTATAATTCTGATCTTTTAAAATAAAACTTTACATGTAGAACGTGTGATTTAACCTAATAAACGGTAGTTGGTTACAATGGGAAAGTTGAAAGCACATCATTTAGGCTATTAACTGGCGTGCAATGAAATTCTTTCAAAGTTGAAAATACAAAACAATAGACTTTTGGGGTGGATGTGGTTTATGTGCCACAAAGTAATATCAAAACAAAGTAATGTCTATACGCTATACTATTCGTTTTTTTAGCTGCTTCTTAATTAACTTTATTCTCTTGATGAAATCAATTGTAGAAATCAAGAAAAGTGCCAAACAATGTCAAATGATAAATTGATTTGTTTCATTACATGCACAAGAATTTGTAATTGAATTAGTTTTCTGGTTTAAACATGTATTAACCTAATCTCAAATGCGTTTGACTGAATAGTTCAGCACGGTGTTCAACTAATTAGTTCGTAGTTTTTACTATGATATAAATGAAATGATGATGATGCCGATTGCTGAACATTCATGGGTAAACTCCACGATAACAAATAATAGCGTAACTTTATTTTTCCTTTTTTTTAACGGGTCAAAAGTTACCAAAAGTGTGTTAATATTGAATAAAATATCTTAAATCGATTCATTCAAAAATCCAAATTATTTATCATGCAATAGATAACACAATTCTTGACCAACCTCTTTTTTATTAATTTTGATCTTTGGTTGGTCACTTTCTAGTTCAAACCGATGAATTTTTTTATATTACAATCTTGATTTATTCTTATTTATCTCGCTGGTTTCCTATCAGGTAACATATTTTACGCTAGGGGGTTCATTCAACCGACCTTAAGGGGCACAAATGCCCCTAATGGCAAGGCTAGGCCCTTATCAGGTAACATATTTTTCTTCCACCTCATGGTTTGAGGCCTAATTCTGTAGTGATAGTTGCTATTATTTGTTGCTTTGATTTGTAAACACATTGTTTTTTTGATAGGGGAATTTCTCTAAATTTGCAAAATTGTATGTTTCACCAAAATAAATGTTTTCAATGTATAAATGTATAATGCTCTTCACGCAAGAAATTTGTTGTGATTTTAGCATTTAATATCCACTGTTTATGGATCTTGCATTGCAGTGTTTTTTAAATGTATCGTTAGTTGCCTTTTCATGTATGACCATGTATAATATGCAAATTCAACTTATATGGGAATTCAATACTTCTGTCCAAGATATTTTGGAGAATGTATTCCAACAAAATCCTCAGAAGAATCTTTTTTAAAATATTATTATTTGGTCAAAGTTGAGATTTTTACTGCAGGTGATAAAAAAGTAAGTATTGTTTTCAAGCCTTAATTTGACTTTGAGTCAAGAGATCTCTTCTTAAATGTGAGTTGCTTTATATAATTTTTCTGATTGATATAATTTGATTTTCAAGTTATATAATTAGAAAGACTACATCACAGGAACCTTGTAAATTTGGCAAGATTGTGTTTAAAGATGGGACAACGCATACTTGTATATGCCTACATAAGCAAAGTTAGTCTATCTTCTCATTTTATTATACATTAAGTGGTCATAGAGCTTTACTCCAATAATCTAATATGTTCACTTAAATAATACATCATTTAAAACAACCATATTATTTATTATGTTTTTTAAAATAGGCCTTTTGGTTCTTGTTTTGATGTTCATTTTGTGACAATTTTCATAATTTATGTTTTTTAAATACGTCAAGTGGTGCTTGTGATATAAGTTTGACTATCTTAAGAGCTTGGAAATTAAGGAGAAAATTCAAATTCTGAAAAATTACATATCTACATTTATCTAAAATAGTTATACACAGCCTAATAATGGTTATGAATTATTTATAATTTATAATCCTTAAGTAGAGAAACATGCAAATGATGATAATTTGGTTACATTTTACTCTACTAAAGCTATCAAATGATCTAGTCGTGTAAAAAATTGGTTGGTTTAGGACATGGAGCTAATATGGGAGCAATGCTAGCTGGTGACGCTGCAGCTGCTGCTACATATGGATTTATCATCTAACATCTCATGGTTATGATCTTGAATTTATTAAATTTAATATGTTATCTTATCCTTCCAATAGTTAAAATGGTTGGAGTGGGACATTGTCTTCATAGTTAAGGTACTAAAATTTTACATGATTTATTTTATCTTGTAAAGTTTAGATGTTGTAAATATACGGGCACAGGAAATGAGTCTGAGACCTTATCTAATTGATAACAATCTACAAAGAATGGGATTGTTCAACAACTTAAGGGTATCTAATAATAATTTCCAGGTCGGTTCAAACTGGACGTTTGGTTTTTTTGACCAAAATTACCATGCTATCCATTTTTTAGAAGTAATTATCATGTTAAATATGACTGCATAAACTATAATATCACAATAATAATTAATATGGTAGATAGCCATATGCACTTTAAAACCACACTTGATCTTCATCCTATTTGATGACTTTGATCTGTTCAACTCACTTGACCCCCTTTCTTATTTGCTTTACTTTTATTTTATGTATTCCAAATTCATTTGAAGTAAATTTGTTGAAATTGACCCCTCTATTCTTACCCTTTTACTTTCCACATTGCAAGCAGTAAAATTGAAATCTATTTTTTCCCAACATAACTTTTATTACAGGTTGTATACTGTTTTTGTGATTTCAAGTGAGAACTCAACCGTTGCTGAGTTGGCAACAACATTGCAGGATGAACTTTCCATGTTACAGGCTGCTGCATCTTTTGCTTGTAGATTAGGATGGGCAGTCAAATAATTGACCTGGAATCTATTCTTCTAGAACTACTAATGCCCTCAATGTTAAAACTAAAAGTTCTCTTGCTACCGTTGGCTCTGGAAACACGTCGATTGAAGCTGGTTTATTTCAACAGAATAGTTTAGGGACAGAAAACCATGAGCTAAGTTCTTCTTATGCACGTGTTGCATTTGTTATTGATGCTAACATAACATCTTATCTTAAGATGGGGTGTGTTTCACGTGGTTAGTTCCAATTTTCAATCTAATTTTCAGCATTCATTTTCAGTGTTATTTGTGTATTATTCATTTTCAATCTATTCCAGATGCACAGAACTGGTATATTTTGGTTTTATTTTAATCTTTGGTGTGAAATATGTCCAAGCGTGTCCAACTTGATCAAAGCTAAAAAACAATTAGGTTTTTGCACGTCCAAAATGTGCTGGCTTCTGTCTGTTCACACTTTTTTTGTTATTTGTTTTAAATTTAATATATAACTAAACAGATAACATAACTATCAAATTAATAATCAAATTCTTTGTAAAAAGAGGTCATTATCCTCTTCTTGATATTTTTTACAGGCTTAAAATCTCATGTAGTAACACTATATGAAGTTGAAAAAGTAGGTCATGCTAGCATTGAAGATCTTTGCAATGATCTAAGCACATTAGAAGGAACAAAATTTCAGGGACAGCTACAAGAATTTGCTTTGTTTATGAAGTGTTTGTTGTGCCTAGAACTTATGTGCTCCAAATCTTATAAGACATGTTATTTTTTTTTTACTTTTGGTTTTTTGTTCACAAACTAAACTGTTTTTTAGCTTTTAAAGGACATCAGTTCAGCAAAATTAACATTAATATAAAATGTGTTTATTGTTTATTCAATTAATGAATTTTATTTACAATAGGTTGTCGGGTTTATACAAGAGGCAAAGGGTCGATCAAGGATCCATAACAAGTATTTTATCCACTAAAGTTCATTGCATAAATGAAATGAAATGTGTTTTTGATCGAAATTAATATTTGTCGCACCCCGAGAAATCCTGTCCCTTCCGAGGCGCGATGCGGCGGCAGATTGTCAGGATCGCAGTCTCCGGTCACACAACATGCGAGACCTATATGTCTGATTTCATACGTACATCCAATAATTTGGAAAAAACAGTTTAGTATTATCAGAGTTGCGGAAGTAAAGTATAAGTTGACAAAACGGTTTAACCATTCACAGTTTGCGGAAGCGTAAATTTAAAACAGTTTTCAAAATGATAAGCATCAATAGTTGCGGAAACGATTAAAGTTGTTTAACATTACACAACATATCAAGTGATAATCAATGTTAGTAAACTAGGACACTTAAACAGATGCATGGACTCCATCCTAGCATCCGAGATTCCTCGTGCGCGTGCCTTAATTACATGAGAAAACATGCGAGTAAAAGGTCAACACAAAGGTTGGTGAGAGCACAGGTTTGAAATCAGCAGTATACATCAAATGTTTAAAGTAAATGTTGAGCAGGTTTATTTTTCAATACAATGCAGTATCCATTGAAAGCTAGTCAATATGTGTTATATCATATGCGGGTTTGCAACCGAAGCTAACATGCTGCCTCCCACCATATCCATCCAAGATATGCCAAATGTTGTTTGGACAATTATGCACTGTTCCGACCTCCAGTCGGGGTGGCCATACGACGCGCAACAGTGGGGCTTGTCAGGCCCAAATAGTACTACTCAGAATTACCACGCGGAACGCAACGCGCTATTAACGGTTCGAGGTGTGTTTAATGAGGACTTATCAGTGTTGTGGATGAATGCCACACATATGAATATACGATATTAGCATGTACAAAAATAACCAAAAGTGTGTAAGTTGTTCGAAAACAGTTGTTTGCAATGTTTTCTCCCCCAAAGGTAGAAAATGTAAAAGGGCCGTGAACTCACCTGTTAAGTAGTTCCGGTGTGATTGTGGGTTCGCGTCTGCGAAAGCTAGCAATCCTGCTAGTAGGCACCTATAACCATATAGGTGTGAGTATATGTTCTGTGCTGTGTTGTATCCCATACAACTCCAAGTGTCGGTGTGCTCAACCGAGTGCATGTGTTAACTAGTGAGACTCGACGAATCGTTGGTGACACAATTGTTATGTTTATGTACCTAGATGCACATAATACACCAAAATGTATCCTATGACTCTAATCACATAAGTTATCATTTTTAGAAAGTTTCCAATTTAGGAAGGTGTGGTTATGAAATCCCATTTCATAAAACTAATGACTTCCAATATGTTTATAAAACACGTTTAAACTCTTAAAACATGTCGTTTGCGCATAAATCACCATTTATGCCATTTTGCCCAAATAAAGTTTCCTTATTTGGAAAGCATCCGTTCAAAAGCTCGTTTTCACAAAACGAAGTTTCCAATATGTTTAGAAATCATTTTTAAACATATTTCAAGAATCAAAGTTCATCAAATCTTTCAAAATCATTAAAAGCCCTCTTTTGGTTTATAAAAGTTTCCATTTTTAGTAAGTTTCTATAAAACCATGATTTTGACAAAATCAAACATCCAAATGTGTTTCTAACACTCCAATATACATTTAACAACATCTAGACATGTCTAACATGTCTTGATCATCACAAGTCCAAGACTTGCAATATAAAAGTTTCCTTTTATGGCAAGTGTACCAAAATCATCATCAAATCAACCAATAACTAAACCAAGCTCAAATCTAACATTCTTATACTATCAAATCAGTAAATCTATAACAATATCACACCAAATCACCAACGATTTTGTGCACAATAACCGTATGGAGTTGCATGTGGGTTTTAACCCATTGCATGTATGATCTAACTAAAGATAAACATATGAGACTACCTTAGGAGCTCTTAGACGACCGATTTCAAGTTAAACAGAAGGTGGAGAGCTGCTACGATGGCTGGATTCGATCTCCTCGTTGATTGAAAGCTCCTCGATCTTCCTTGATGTTCCTATGGCTCCAAATCACCAAGAAATACAAGTAGATGGCTTCAATGTTGATTCCAGAAGTTAAGGATGCGAGCTCAGAGTATTTTGATCGAGAGAGTTGGTGAAAATTGCAAGAGAACCGGATAAAAATGAATGGGGTTGGTTTTTAAAAGAAATCTGATCTGCATGGCCTTCGCGTACCGCGGAGGCCGATCAAAATTTCCTACCGCGTACCGCGATGTAATTCAGGAGTCTCGACTCCCGGTTTGCTTCGCGTATCGCGAAGCCTCTCGCCGAGGGCCCATCGCGTACCGCGATGAGTCCACTTCTATGTTTTTCGATTTCGTTGAAATGATTTCACTCGTACTCGATTCCTAACATTTATCCAAAGTATCTAATGCTCGTTCAAGCACATAAATACAAGTAGCACATAAGTTTGATTGATCACCAACGTTCGTGAGACTCGTGTGTGTGTTTCGATAATTCCTCGAATTATCTACGATAGTTTGTGTTCGTGTCTAATGAAGTGTTTGCACGCTTGATTAATCCTAATCAACATTTGATGCACAATTCAATAATTCCCCGAACTATTGTTTTGTGTTAGTGTTGTGGTTGCCACACTTGGTTTCCAAAACCAATGTGCAATGTACGATTCGATAGTTCCACGAACTATCATTTCGTAGTTGTTTGTGTTCAACTCATCTAATTAAGCATAATTAAATGAAATGCAAACAAGTATGAATGTGAAATGTAAATAATATAAGAGTTGCAATTTACCTGAAATTGCCGGGTGTCACATCATCCCCTTGTTGAAAGAAATTTCGTCCCAAAATTTGGTTGTTGTTGGTAGTGTTTGAGAAGCAACAGTGTTTGAAAGACAAAAATTTTCCGGTTGTCACATCATCCCCTTGTTGAAAGGAATTTCGTCCCGAAATTTATTCGTTGTTGTCGACGTTCGACGTTGTCTGCTTGAAGAGATGGGGATATTTGCGCATCATCTGATCTTCACGCTCCCACGTGAATTCAGGTCCGCGTTTTGAGTTCCATCGAACTTTGACAATGGGTATCTTGCTCTGCTTGAGTTGTTTGACCTCACGGTCCATGATTTCTACCGGCTCTTCCACGAACCGTAGTTGTTCATCCACCTGGATCTCATCCAGTGGAAATATAAGTGTCTCATCTGATAAACATTTCTTCAGGTTCGAGACATGAAATACGTTGTGAACTCCGTCGAGTTCGGTTGGTAAGTTGAGTTGGTATGCCACTGGACCAATCCTTTTCAGGATCTCAAACGGTCCAATATACCGTGGATTCAGTTTACCTCGTTTACCGAAACGAATGACGCCTTTCCAAGGTGAGACTTTCAGAAGGACTTTATCTCCTACCTGAAATTCCAGAGGTTTTCGACGTTTGTCGGCATAGCTCTTTTGACGATCACGAGCTGCTGCCATGCAGTTTCTGATTTGCATGATTTTCTCGGTTGTTTCATGTACAAGTTCCGGACTAGTAAGTTGGCTGTCGCCCACTTCTGCCCAACAAATAGGTGATCGGCATTTCCTGCCATAGAGTGCCTCAAAAGGTGCTGCCTTGATGCTTGTGTGGTAACTGTTGTTGTAGGAAAACTCCACCAACGGTAGGTGAGTTTCCCAGCTGTTGCCGAAGTCAACTACGCACGCTCGTAGCATGTCTTCAAGAGTTTGTATCGTGCGTTCACTCTGGCCATCAGTTTGTGGGTGGTATGCTGTACTCATATCCAACCGCGTGCCAAGTGACTTTTGCAATGTTTTCCTGAAGTTAGAAGTGAATCTGGCGTCTCGATCCCAGACGATGGAGATTCGCACTCCATGTCGCGAGACTACTTCCTTAACATAGATTCTGGCTAGGTTTTCCATTTTGTCGTGTTCCTTGATCGCAAGGAAATGTGCTGACTTAGTCAGTCGGTCCACAATTACCCAGATGGTGTCACATCCACTAGGTGTTCGGGGTAATTTGGTAATGAAATCCATGGGGATTTGTTCCCATTTCCACATAGGGATCTCAGGTTGTGTGAGTAACCCAGAGGGTTTCTGGTACTCGATCTTGACTTTAGCACAAGTCAAACATCTGCCTACGTAAGTAGCAATGTCGGCTTTCATGTGCGGCCACCAATAAAGTATCTTCAGATCATGATACATCTTATCAGATCCAGGGTGAATGGAGTATCGGGATTTGTGAGCGTCGTCCATCACAAGGTCTTGTAAGTTACCGTAATGTGGAACCCAGACTCGTTCCATGAAACGTTGTAAGCCATCGGCTTTTTCCTTAAGTTGTTGTTCCATTCCCCATAATGATTCAGCCGCTATGTTTTCTGTTTTAAGTGCCTCCACCTGGGCACTGCGTATCTGTTCAGGGAGATTGAGGGAGATTGGGATGGATGGTGAGTTGTAAAGCTCGTACCCTCTTGGGTTTCGATGTGTTTTTTCGGCTTAGGGCATCGGCCACAACGTTGGCCTTCCCCGGGTGATACTTGATAGCGCACTCATAGTTGTTTAGGAGCGCGAGCCAGCGACGTTGTCGCATGTTCAGTTCTTTCTGCTCGAATATGTGTTGGAGGCTCTTCTGATCAGTGTATATCGTACACTTTGTACCATACAGGTAGTGTCTCCAGATCTTGAGTGCAAATACCACGGCTCCAAGTTCCAAATCGTGGGTGGTGTAGTTCTTCTCGTGAACTTTCAGTTGTCGAGAAGCATATGCGATCACCTTTTCCCGCTGCATCAGCACACAGCCGAGTACTTGTATCGAGGCATCTCAGTATACTACAAAGTCGTCTGTTCCATCAGGAAGTGATAAGATAGGTGCACTACAGAGCTTCTGCTTGAGAAGTTGGAATGCAGCTTCCTGTTTTTCAGTCCAGAGATACTTCTTGTCATTGTGGGTGAGAGCTGTGAGTGGTTGGGCTATCTTTGAAAATCCTTCGATAAACCGTCGATAATATCCTGCCAGGCCTAGGAATTGTCGCACCTCAGTTGGGGTCTTTGGTGCTTCCCAGCTCTTGATCGCCTCTATCTTAGATTTATCGACGTGAGTCCCTTGTTCATTAACTGCATGTCCCAAAAATTGGACTTCTCTAATCCAGAAGTCGCACTTTGAGAGTTTAGCGTACAGCTTCTCTTTTCGTAGCAGTTCGAGAGCCAATTGAAGATGCTCTTCGTGTTCCTCTTGAGTTTTGGAGTAGATGAGGATGTCATCTATGAAGACAATGATAAACTTATCCAGGTAGGGTTTGCACACTCTATTCATGAGGTCCATGAATACTGCAGGTGCATTGGTTAGCCCAAACGGCATAACCAGAAATTCATAATGGCCATACCGAGTGCGAAAAGCAGTCTTGGGGATATCTTCCTTTTGAATTTTCAGTTGATGGTACCTAGATCGCAGGTCGATTTTAGAGTAGTAACTTGATCCTTGCAGTTGATCGAACAAATCATCAATGCGAGGTAAGGGATAACGGTTCTTGATTGTCACTTTTTTCAATTCCCGGTAGTCGATGCACATTCGAAACGTGCCATCCTTTTTCTTCACGAATAAGACCGGAGCTCCCCAGGGTGAGAAGCTTGGTCTAATGAAACCCTTGTCCAGCAACTCCTGGAGTTGATTTGACAGTTCCTGCATCTCTGAAGGTGCTAGTTGATATGGTGCTCGTGCGATGGGTGCTGCTCCCGGCGTAAGATCTATGCGGAACTCCACTTGTCAAGGCGGTGGAAGTCCTGGTAGATCCTCAGGAAATACGTCGGGATAGTCGCATACGACTGGGATGTCTTCAATTCTCTTTTCCTCTTCATTCTTGTAAGTGATAAGTGCTAATAAGGCTGTGTATCCCTTTCGTAAGCATTTGTGAGCTTTCACGCACGAAATGATGTTCAGAGGAGTGTCACTCCTTTCGTCCTTGATGTCTAGAGTTTCTCCGCTAGGGAGTGGTATGCGCACAACCTTGTTGTGGCAAATGATTTCGGCTTGGTTTTCAGATAACCAATCCATGCCCACTACGACATCAAAACTTCCTAGTGTAACTGGCATGAGGTCAATCTTAAATTTGTGGTTAGCTAGCTCTAGTGTGCATTCTCTCAAAATGTGCTTAGTTACAATCAATTTACCATCAGCTAACTCTACTGTGTATTTGACATCTAGGGGTGTTGGGGTAGTAGTAAGTATCTCACTAAAGTCTTTAGATATAAAGCTTTTCTCAGCTCCAGTATCAAACAATACAGAAGCATAATTATCGTTTACGAGATACGTACCGGTTGCAAGGTTGGGATCCCTCCTGGCCTCCTTGGCCCCAATCACGAAGGCTCGTCCCCTCGTGCCATTGTTCCCATTGTTGTTCGGTTGATTGTTGTTGTTCTTCAGGTGCCGGCAGTCCTTCTTGAAGTGTCCTGGTTTCCCGCATTCGAAGCAACCCTTCGGTGCTTCAAGTTGTTGCTGTTGTTGGGGTTGTGGGGTCTTTACGAGCAGTTCACCCCTGCAGTCCTTGGCTGCATGTCCCCCTTTTCCGCAGCGCTGGCATTGAAAGCGACCACACTGACCCTGTGCATGGTGCTAGTTGCACTTGTGGCATTTAGGGTGTTTTCCAGCATAACCTCCTTGGTTCTGGATGGTTGGGATAGGTGGTGCATAAGCTTGGGTTGATCCAAACTTACGTTGTTGTGGTGGTGGTTGGAGAGTGGTTGGTTTGTTCAGGGTGTCATCCCATTTTCGTTTGCCCTTGTCGTTGTTTGTGTTCACCGCACCACGAGGTGGCAAGAGTCCCTGTGCGACAGCTGAATCAGTGAGCTTGTGAGTAAGTCACACGGCTTGCTTCATAGTTATGGGGTCAGCAGAGAGCACCATGCCCAGAATCTGGGGTGGCAGTCCATCAATGTACTTCTCTATATGCTTGAAGGGTGGGGTTACCATTTCCAAACATAGGTTGGCTAGTTCATACGATCGAGCTGTATAAGCCTCGACCTCAGAACCGATCATCTTGTGGTTCCAGAACTCAGTTTCCAGCTTCTGTACCTCACCACGAGGGCAGTATTCGCGGTTCAGCATCTGCTTAAAATTGTCCCAAGGCAGAGCGTTGGCTGCATCAAGCCCTAAATTCTGAACATTTGCATTCCACCAGGTGAGGGCAGCTCCCTCAAGTGTCCCTGCACTGAACTTGACCCTGTCCTCGTTCCTGCAGTTGCTCATGGCGAAAGCTGATTCCGCCTTCTCGATCCATCGCAAAAGTCCAACGGCACCCTCTGTACCGCTGAAGGAGTGGGGTTTGCAATCCAGAAACATCTTGAATGTGCAGAGAGGAGGGTTAGGATTTGCTCCTGAGATATGCAAAGTACGAGGTTGAGTTAAGTATCGGACAAACGTGTCGAATTGAAAACGAGTGATTCTGGTGCAAGGCGAATATGAACAGATTCATCACCTTGGTTCAGTGGGGGTTGATTTCGGGCAGCTTCCCGTGCAGCAAGTACCTCCTCAACTCGCTCGTTGATGAGTGCATTCATTTCAGCTGCAGTAAGGTTGATGTTTTCGCGTCCACCCGCGTTCCTGCGTCCTCCACGTCTTCCAGCCATGATCTTCATAGCGAGAATACGTGTTAGTGTTTGACTAATGACTAATGTAGTGTGTGTGATAAGCATTGTAAGGAAATATGTGGAGCTATCGGCTCCTGCCCGTCATGTGCAGTCCCATACGGTGTTGGTGGTGATATCATACAGTAAGTGTGTATACTAAGTGTGGGTGAAAATCATGTATGCAAGTATCACAATACTAAGCACTAAGTGTTATGTGGAGATTAGTGGTTATAGACTAAGTTTACTAAATACAAACCTAATTCGCAATAACTGGAGTCTCTGATACCAATCTGTCACACCCCGAGAAATCACATCCCTTCCGTGGCGCGATGCGGCGGCAGATTGTCAGGATCGCAGTCTCCAGTCACACAACATGCGAGACCTATATGTCTGATTTCGTACGTACATCCAATAATTTGGATAAAACAGTTTAGTATTATCAGAGTTGCGGAAGTAAAGTATAAGTTGACAAAATGGTTTAACGATTCACAGTTTGCGGAAGCGTAAATTTAAAACAGTTTTCAAAATGATAAGCATCAATAGTTGCGGAAGCGATTAAAGTTGTTTAACATTACACAACATATCAAGTGATAATCAATGTTAGTAAACTAGGACACTTAAACAGATGCATGGACTCAGCAGTATACATCAAATGTTTAAAGTAAATGTTGAGCAGGTTTATTTTTCAATACAATGCAATATCCATTGATAGCTAGTCAATATGTGTTATATCATATGCGGGTTCGCAACCGAAGCTAACATGCTGGCTCCCACCATATCCATCCAAGATATGGCAAATGTTGTTTGGTCAATTATGCACTGTTCCGACCTCCAGTCGGGGTGGCCATACGGCGCGCAACAGTGGGGCTTGTCAGGCCCAAATAGTACTATTCAGAATTACCACGCTGAACGCAACGCGCTATTAACGGTTCGAGGTGTGTTTAATGAGGACTTATCAGTGTTGTGGATGAATGCCACACATATGAATATACGATATTAGCATGTACAAAAATAACCAAAAGTGTGTAAGTTGTTCGAAAACAGTTGTTTGCAATGTTTTCTCCCCCAAAGGCAGAAAATGTAAAAGGGGCCGAGAACTCACCTGTTAAGCAGTTCCGGTGTGATTGTGGGTTCGCGTCTGCGAAAGCTAGCAATCCTGCTAGTAGGCACCTATAACCATATAGGTGTGAGTATGTGTTCTGTGTTGTGTTGTATCCCATACAACTCCAAGTGTCGGTGTGCTCAACCGAGTGCATGTGTTAACTAGTGAGACTCGACGAATCGTTGGTGACACGATTGTTATGTTTATGTACCTAGATGCACATAAGACACCAAAATGTATCCTATGATTCTAATCACATAAGTTACCATTTTTAGAAAGTTTCCAATTTAGGAAGGTGTGGTTATGAAATCCCATTTCATAAAACTAATGATTTCCAATATGTTTATAAAACACGTTTAAACTCTTAAAACATGTCGTTTGCGCATAAATCACCATTTATGCCGTTTTGCCCAAATAAAGTTTCCTTATTTGGAAAGCATCCGTTTAAAAGCTCGTTTTCACAAAACGAAGTTTCCAATATGTTTAGAAATCAGTTTTAAACATATTTCAAGAATCAAAGATCATCAAATCTTTCAAAAACATTAAAAGCCCTCTTTTGGTTTATAAAAGTTTCCATTTTTAGTAAGTTTCTATAAAACCATGATTTTGACAAAATCAAACATCCAAATGTGTTTCTAACATGCCAATATACATTTAACAACATCTAGACATGTCTAACATGTCTAGATCATCACAAATCCAAGACTTGCAACATAAAAGTTTCCTTTTATGGCATGTGTACCAAAATCATCATCAAATCAACCAATAACTAAACCAAGCTCAAATCTAACATTCTTATACTATCAAATCAGTAAATCTATAACAATATCACACCAAATCACCAACGATTTTGTTCACAATAACCGTATGGAGTTGCATGTGGGTTTTAACCCATTACATGTATGATCTAACTAAAGATAAACATATGAGACTACCTTAGGAGCTCTTAGACGACCGATTTGAAGTTAAACAGAAGGTGGAGAGCTGCTACGATGGCTGGATTCGGTCTCCTCGTCGATTTAAAGCTCCTCTATCTTCCTTGATGTTCCTATGGCTCCAAATCACCAAGAAATACAAGAAGACGGCTTCAATGTTGATTCCAGATGTTAAGGATGCGAGCTCGGAGTATTTTGATCGAGAGTTTTGGTGAAAATTGCAAGAGAACCGGATAAAAGTGAACGGGGTTGGTTTTTAAAAGAAATCTGATCTGCATGGCCTTCGCGTACCGCGGAGGCCGATCAAAATTTCCTACCGCGTACCGCGATGTAATTCGGGAGTCTCGACTCCCGGTTTGCTTCGCGTATCGCGAAGCCTCTCGCCGAGGGACCATCGCGTACCGCGATGAGTCCACTTCTATGTTTTTCGATTTCGTTGAAATGATTTCACTTGTACTCGATTTCTAACATTTATCCAAAGCATCTAATGCTCGTCCAAGCACATAAATACAAGTAGCACATAAGTTTGATTGATCACCAACGTTCGTGAGACTCGTGTGTGTGTTTCGATAATTCCTCGAATTATCTTCGATAGTTTGTGTTCGTGTCTAACGAAGTGTTTGCACGCTTGATTAATCCTAATCAACGTGTGATGCACAATTCAATAATTCCCCGAAGTATTGTTTTGTGTTAGTGTTGTGGTTGCCACACTTGGTTTCCAAAACCAATGTGCAATGTACGATTCGATAGTTCCACGAACTATCATTTCGTAGTTATTTATGTTCAACTCATCTAATTAAGCATAATTAAATGAAATGCAAACAAGTATGAATGTGAAATGTAAAGAATATAAGAGTTGCAATTTACCTGAAATTGTTGGGTGTCACAATATTTGTTCATGTTTGATTTATAAATTTGAAAGAAGAGGAGGAATACCAGGCCATGAACTTTTAAATGTGCCACTTCATATTGATTGATGCAGAGTTAGCAACAAGTAGTGTTGTTATTAGGTTGAGGCAAGCACAAGAAATAATTGAAGAGCTTCTTAAACATGTATTGTTTTCCTTTTGCTACTTTTAATTGTTTAAGCATGATGTTTGCTCCACAGTTTACATGCAATTTGACATGTGAATTTTGAACTTTAAATTTCTATGTAGTATGACCACTTTTTGTTATTTGTGTTGGATGTTTTTTTTTCCAGATCAATGTGTTTATGATGGATTTTTTTTTCTTATTTGTGTGTATTATTTTAATGAGATTTGTAAAACTCTTGGCATAGATATACTACACTAATGTTAGGAAAAAGAAAACTAACGAGAGCACTATCTCTTTCATGAGAACATTGATAAGTTAACAAGCAAACACCATGTAGCCGCCGCCGCATCGCGCGGGTTTCTGACTAGTACTCCGTAACGTGTATCCCCATGGTTAAGATTCATTTCTATGTGGATCGCCACCCACGCAAACACACTGTCAGTTTATTATTCATAAACGATACTGAGCTTTTGTTTTGAGTTATATTCCCTCGCTGACGGACTCAACTAAACACATCTAATTGTACATAATCACACTTGTTTTACCTTGCTTACTCATAGAATTATCAGCCATCTGATTTCTGTTATTTGTGAAGATCAGATCGCAACCGATATGTTTTTGTCATTTGTTTTCCCTTGTTGTTATTTCTCGTGTGTTGTTGTATATTTATATTTCAATTTTCATTAAAATACACAATTGTTAATTGTTTTCATAGTCTTGTTGTCACACAACTGTTAAGCACATTGTATTTACACATAGTAAATAGTGAAAGTACACATACCGTACGGACTTGCCGGACGATCTGGTACAGGTTGTCACAACAACCCGAGGGGGCTAGTGTCGATGCAAGATCTTGGTTCCAAAGATTAGTATCGATGGGCCTTCTTCATTTCATTGATGATGCTGAAACTGAATACCTTACCTTTGGACCAAGCAACCTTTCTTAAACTTAAAGTTGTTCAATCCAAGGAAAATGGAAGCTCGGTCCTGTCAAATTTGCTAGTCTTGATGGGTGGCTTTATCGATATTAAGCCTCTAGTATATATGGGTGTGCCAAATAAAAATCAATTAATACATGCATTGGAGCTGGCAACAATTTGGTCAGTTAACCGACATAGTCAATTAGAAACAATGAATGGTTTGGTCAACATTAATAAAAAAAATGGAATATGTTTTTAAAAAATATTGATAGTTATCGATATTAAGCCTCTAGTATATATGGGTGTGCCAAATAAAAATCAATTAATACATGCATTGGAGCTGGCAACAATTTGATCAGTTAACCGACATAGTCAATTAGAAACAATGAATGGTTTGGTCAACATTAATAAAAAAAATGGAATATGTTTTTAAAAAAATATGATAGTTATCGATATTGTATATTCAATGGGTATTGTCTTGAACTAACCATAACTCTGCCAACTTGAAACAGCCATGCTAGGCTTAAAAATCACATCATAACTTAAATAAAAATCCAATGGGTTTGGAACCAAGAAACACAAATGTTGGACGTAGAACGAAGACTAATATCGACCAAGAAGGAACCATCAATAATGATAATATCGATGGGTATACCTTGGAACCTAGGATGATCGATTCTACAAAGTTCGACCATCCTACCATAACTAGGAAATGTCAATATTAGTTGGTGGGTCCATATACGAGTTCAAAACCTAAGGATTTTCTAAGTTACATGTTAAGGAAGTTACAAATGATCATGTAAGCCTAAAGGATCAATAAGGGTATTTTAATCCTAATTTGATCTTGGTGATTAAGTCTTATTCTAATTAAGTTATTTTAATTTAAGAATAAGATTAGGTTACAGTCACAAAGGCTTAAAAACATATACACATTCTTAAGAAAACATATGAACAAGGGTTTCAAATGTCATAACCACATTCTATTTTTTTTAAGCATAACAAGTGTATGTATAAAACAACATGACACATTCCTTTCATAAATCAAGTGTTATTCAAATGATGCAATCATGTGTTTCAAGTTCATACGACACATTTAAACATGAGAACAAATTATTCAAGACGTAATCATTTACAAGTAACACAAGTCAATTAGTTAACATAAATCGATCAATCAATCAAAGTTCATAACACTATAAAATCTTATATTATATGTAGTATTACAATGATATAGGAATCAGTTAGAGGTCTTTCTGCTTGCTACTTGTTCAGGTTCAAAGTCTACTGCTATCAGGTGAGAACATTAGCCTATCTTTTACTGTTTTCAACTGTTTTGGGGTGGAACACGTAACCAAACACTCTTTATACAATCATATCTCATATACATGATTCATGCAACTTTTCAACAATTACAAATTCACTTTACAAGTTTAAGGGATTTCTCAACTATTTTTAAATGAATTATCAACTATTAAAGATTTTACACTAAAAAGTTTTATAAAAGAGTTTTATAAATTATTTTACAAACTTTTTTATATAAAATGTTTTATAGATGTTAAACACTATGAAAGATTAAGTTTTACAAACTCTTACAAGCTTTTAAACTATAACCCGTGTTTTAAAGTAAATGTTTTATTAAATGTTTTTGTTCAAACCTTGTATTTATACAAGGGTCTTCTATCACTGGATTCAATCAAGGGTTTTCAAATAAGGTATTCATTCAAGGGTTGTCATAGTGGTATTCAATCAAAGGATTTCAAAGTCATGGAAATCAATCATGGGTATTCAACCAAAGGTTTTCAATCACAGGATTCAATCTTAAAAATTTAAAAGCATGGTGTTCATTGTTGTGAACAAACTTATACTCACATCAAGACACTTATTCAATCTTATTCTTTTTCTTATAACGTTAGTACTGGGTAATCACAATAAGGGAAAGCGGGACACGTTATGGTTACGCCAAGGCTGCGGTTATCGTTTTAAATTTGTTTTAAAAACTAACTGCAGATTGGATGCGTTACGGTAATATGGATTTGCTGCTAATTAACTTTACCAGCATAGGTCATATTGACCTCAAGGTACGTCAACAAGGAGTTTGTCTTCTGAGTAAACTCATTAGTACAGCTCGTGTTGAATGCGTTTGCTGACTACATTTTCTGACTACAAACGTAGTTTGGGACTTGATTATATGTTGGCTTTTCTAGTAGACAGTCATTAGACAGTTTGCACATGTTATTCCTACTTGATGTTAGTTTGGGTTGCAACTATCCATGTTATTTTCATTCACTATTTTACACATATGTTTTACAATGCAAATTCATATTTACATATGTTAAACCTATTGTTCCCACCAATTACTTTTGTAGTTGACAGTTAGTTTTCACGTGTTTTAGGTAATCAGGTTTAGAGTTTCACAAGGACAACTAAGAGACCATAGTTAAGATAGAACAAGATGAAGAAACAAGCTTGGATGGATTAGAAACTCACATATTCCTGAATGTTTAATTTTCTTGTCTGAGTCTTATTTTGTGTGACATCAAGTACCTGATAGTCCGGCAAGTACGTACGGTATGTGTACTTTCATTCTTTACCGTGTGTAAATACAATGTATGAACAGTTTGTGATAACAGAACTCAGAAAAACAAGCAACAGTTGTACGTATTTAAGTGAAAAACTTAAATGCTGTAAGTACAACAACTCACGATAACCAACAGTTGTTTGTATTTAGGTGAAAACCTAAGTACAGTTAATACAACGAGTCAAGAGAAACAACAGTGTACAAGCAAAACGGCAAGAACATGTCGGTTGCGATCTGATATCCATAGATGACAGGAATCAGATGGCCGATAATTCATTATGAAAACAATGTGAATTCAAGGAAAACAATGTGAAAACAGTAAGTCTAGTTGAGTCCGTTAGTGAGGAAACACAATTCAGAACATAAATGTAGTGTTATTTCAGAATAATGAACTGATAGTGTGTTTGCGTGGGAGACGATTCACACAAACATATCTGTGAGTTTAAAGTTTGGAAATGATGACTGAAAAGTAGAAAACAAAAGTCAGAAAGCAAAACCATCATCGTGTTCGATCGGGTGACGATTGTAACATCAGTGCCGGACGAGTGCTGGAACATTGATCGCAACAGTAAATTTGTACAGTAACTCAGGTACACATTACGGGGAACTATGTTTATGCTATTGATACTTTATACTTGACACGAAACTATTATACGATTGTCTAGATTTGACTGAAACCTTAGGGTTTTACAGTCTGAAACATGTCAGACAACACAGTGTTGAAACATAGATACTTGATTTGATACTGTTTGTGTATAGACGTATGTGAGGTTAAACAAAACAAAAACCATAACGGTTATTGTTACGGAATGCTAAACCGACGAATTATTCGTATAGGTGACGATCTGTACGTATGATTCTGAAAGTTTAACGTTCTGAAATAATGACTGAACAGTAGAAAACAAGAATCAGAAAGCCAAACCATCGACGTGTTCGTTCGAATGACGATTCGAACGAATACGCGTGATGGCGACGCGTTCTGACGAAACGAAAACGAAAACGAATAAAGATACGAACGATCATAAATTTAAGGAAATAAAATATTCCCTATTTTACAATTTTGAAACTCATCATAAATAAAACTTAACAAAAGTATTTTGATAATTTATGATTAATTAAACAAAACGCATAAAAATAAACGAAACGCGTAAAAATAATGAAATTTGACAAAGAAATTGATTAAACAAAATTTAAAATAATTATTAGAATTAAATTCCATCCAGATTGTTAAAATAAACTCTTTTTATTTAAATTACGAGATACGCGCGTAACGACCCGGAAACACGACGAAAATACGAACCGAGCAACCGAAACGAACCCGAATACCCTCGGGGTATTTAAACACCAAATGAGGCCATCTAACCTCATTTAATGCTTTCATCTCTTTCTCTCTCTAACCCTAACCCGTTCATCTCTCTCTCTCTCTAAAAAACAATAACCATTTTTAACTTGAATCTCTCATATCTTGCTCATTTCATCATGGATTTGGGTGATTCTTGAACCCACGCGTAGCTCTTGACAAGCTCTACCTAGAAGTACAAGGGATCTGAAGTTCTAACCACTAAAAACCGAGGTAATGATCAAGAAAAATTACGAAAAATTAGGGTTTTCATGGTTGTGATTTGAGCCTAGCACCTAACTGGTCTCTAGCATCACTTTTTGAGCCTAGCAACCCTAACAATCCTTCCATAGCGCGAAAACCTGGTCCAGTGATGATGAATACAATGGGAGTGATGACGCTTGAACCAGGGCTCGTGAGCCACAGATACGGCCGAACCCTGGTGTGTGATCCACGGACCTTTTTGGGACACATGTGCACCGAACCAACACTTCATGTGACATGAGCCCACAAGTTCAGCGAACCTTGGCACACTAGCCGAACCATCTTGCAGCCGGACCATACAGAGCCAACCGAACCCTAGGCGAGCCTTCCTTCTATATGGCCGAACCTTGTACACATGGCCGAACCCAGTGCATGGCCGCGAACCTTCTACCTGGTATAGCCAAACCCTGTGACAAGCAACGAACCTGACCGAACCTTTGCAAGATCACGAACCTAATGGGGACCAACGAACCCTAGTGAGCCCAGCCGAACCCTGAGGTCCAGCCGAACCATAGTGACTAAGCCAAACCCTTGATGTCTCGAACATACAAGATTGCACCGGCGAACCTGCATGAATACCTCCCCCCAGCCGAACCCACCATGCCCCAAGGACCACGAATCTATGATGCAACGTAACAACCGAACCCTCCGACTCACGAACCTAGAGACTGCATCTCTACTAGCGAACCTACTGTCGTTCGAAAACATTCAAGCCGAACCATGGGTGTATAGATTCGTTGATTACTGGGTAGATCCATTGGAATTTCCTGGCCCAATTAGGAAGTCGGCCCAACATAGCAGTGAACATGCCCAAATATTTAAACAAATCGTTTTATGCTGCCCAAGTCGAGAAGCCCACCTTAGGCCCAAAGTACACGGCCCAACAAATAGGCCCAACAACAAACCGACCCATGTTTATAGCCCATACTTACAGCCCCAGCCCACTAGGTTTCTTGTGACCCAATGACTTATGGTTCGATCCAATGTGTATTGGGCCGGTCCATGTGAACTAAATTCAGCCCAATAACACATGAATTTGATTAAGGGGTTATCTGACCCAATAAAATTCAAAATATTAAAGAACGCAAGCACAAACACTTGAAATTAATAATAAACTTAGGTTTCGGACTAGCAAGTTGGTTATTACAAAAGTGGTGATAAATGATTTGACAAAGTAAATGAATATTTAAAGTTCTGATTTGAAGTATAACAATTGAACTAAACTTTAAGTTGAGAATTTACAATGAACTCAAAGGAACTCAATACTTTCTTACATTACACTATGAATTACATGTCGGATAATGAATATGACTAACAATTGTTAGTCAACTTTAGGACTAACACTTACACGCACAACAAACCCTTACAAACTCATACTTATGAACTACAACACTATGAAATCAATACAGGAGCATGAACATCATAACAAGTGCAAACAAAGAGCACGTGCATTCTTATTCTACTTAGTCAATTACTACGGACACAAGGTGAGTTCATTTGTCCCTTTTTAAACTTATTTGTTTTACCTCGGGACTGAGAAGCATGTTAAACATTTTCATAAACTATTTAAATGTTATTTAGTGCTTTAAACATAAACATGATGCTTATATAGATACTTATGCTTGGAATTTAGAATACTTTGAAAAACGAGAAACTTGATACTTGTACTTCAAACTTGAGGCTTGAAACTACATGTTGGATGCTAGAGAAAACTTTATGCTTAAACTTGAGACTTGTTGTTATGCTATGGAATTCATGATGAAACAATGTGTGGACACTTGAAATGTACGCTTAAAACTATTACTTGCGCATGAAACATTATGCATGTATCTAATCATAGGCTACGTAATTGCTAAACTATTGCTAAACTATTGCTATTAGTAGGTAGAATGCTTAATTATTATTAACAACACTGTCATATCCAGGTTAGTATGTGGTGGGATGTTGGCTGGGCGGGCGGTAAGTTCGACCCTACATATGCCCTATATATAAGCATTCCGATATGGATATTTTATGTGGAGTTAATGAGGTTAAGGATTTACCGAAGGAGATTTGTTAAAGCTATTTTAAACTTATAAACTTTATGAACTCACCAACCGTTGTGTTGACCTGGTCTTTTTACATGCTTTCTCAGGTGAAGAACAGGTTTAATCTAAGGCTATTGGACTGCATGCTAGGTGGCCTAGATAGAGGACCTAGTGGATTTTGGAAGCACATATTTTGTTGATCATACGAATCACTTTTTGTTGTCTTGTACAGATTACAAGATACAAAACATTGATTCTTTTGTTAGGTTTACCTAGTTAAATTGCAGAACATTGATATTGTAATTTAACTTTGTAATCCTAGTGTAATGTTTGATTGTGCTTTAGATATTCTTAACATTGATGCTATGTAAACAATCTGATCATCATGATTATCATTCACGATATCGCGCCCCGAGAACCTTCTGCCCGACGGGGACTTCGATCCAACCCCGCCGGCTCGGGGTGTGACATATTGGTATCAGAGCTCAAGGTTATAGAGAATAATAGGTCATTTACTTAAACGGTTTTGGCCTAGACTATAACTTAGGGACCCTCATGTAGAGAGCTTAGGATTTATGTTTGCATTTGTCTTCAGCATTCGATCACTGCACTAACCAATATCTTTTGGTTATGATCAGAATGTCGCCTAGAAGACAACCGACCCTTGTACCTACTACATAGACTTCTGCACCTCATTCATCGACACCGTCACCTGCTGATTCTCCGCCACCACCTCCTCCTCCTCCTCCGCACACTACCCAGGAAGGTCCGAGCACGACCATAGTATTGGATCCTGCTATTGTCGCTTTGGCGACACTTCTGAGCATGCAACTAACGAGTCAACTGAAAGATGTCATCCCTGAGATGATAAACCGGATTCAAGGTCACGGCAACAATTCTGGTCACACTATAGGAGACGCTAGTGGAAACACTGGCCCTACTTTAGACTGTTCCTACAAATTCTTTGTACGATGCAAGCCACGAAGCTTTACAGGTGTAGAAGGAGCTGTTGGACTGGTCCAATGGCTGGAGAAAATGGAGACCACTCTGGACATAAGTGGTTGTCCTGAACACCATAAAGGTTCGCTATGCTGCTGGCTTTTTCAGCAAGCGAGCCTTAACATGGTGGAACTCCCAAATTAGGGCAAGGGGAAGAGATGAGGCTCTGGCAATGCCATGGGTAGATTTCAAAACTCTTTTGAGGAATGAATTCTGTCCGAAGCATGAGCTACAAAAGCTTGAAGTTGAGCTCTCTAATCATGTAATGAAGGGAGCCGATCATATGACTTTCACCACCCGCTACCATGAGCTAGTAGCTTTGGTGCCAGAGATGGTACCAACACTGGAGAAATTGATAGACAGATATGTGGGAGGATTACCATCCTGCATCCAAAGCATTGTACTGGCTGCAAATCCTGCTACTCTAGAATCAGCCATCTCTCTATCTGCCAAACTCACTGACGTGATGGTGAAGTCAGGAGTTTTGAAGAATGAAACGGGTAAAGCGAGGGAAGAACAGACGAGGAAGCCCGAGTATCACCAGAAGAAGAAACAAAAGGTAGTCAGGAACTATGCGGCCGTTACTCCATTGAGACAGGCACCTGTAGCACCTGTCAATCCTGCTATCAGGAACTATGGAGGAGAACACCCTCGGTGCACACATTGCAAGTATCATCATCCTCGTGCTGCTCAATGTAGGAAGTGCACAAATTGTGGTCGGGCCACTGGGTTACCAAATGCCGTGTTGCTGTAAACCAGGCTACCAACACTGCAGCAAGAACACTACCTCCACCACCACCACCACAGAATCCAGGCAACCACAACAATAACAGAGGCTGTTACAACTGCTGAGAGATGGGTCATTTCTCCCGTGACTGTCCAAAAAGAGTGCAGCCGGGAGCACAAGCACCTCGAGGACGAGCTTTTGTTATCGGAGCCAATGTTGCACGCCAAGACCCTAATGTGGTCACTGGTACATTTCTTTTACATGACTCTTATGCATCCATACTATTTGATACTGGTGCAGACCAGAGTTTTATTTCATCTGATTTTGCATGACAACTTAGACTTAATGAGGAAACTTTAGACTCCACTTACATTATCGAAGTAGCGAATGGGAAACAAGTTACAGTTAATACTATACTTAGGAACTGCCCACTTACACTCATAGATCACACATTCACCATCGACTTGTTGCCGATAGAGTTGGGCAGTTTCGACATCATCGTGGGATGGACTGGCTATCACTCAATAGAGTTGAAGTCATCTTTTCTGAAAAGCTACTTCGGATTTCAGTGATGAATGATCGTGTGTTGGAAGTTCGTGGGGATCAAGCAAAGCGAAACATAAAGATCATATCATGCATAAAAGCGCGTAAGTGTCTGCAAAGGAAATGCATAGCTTTCTTGGCTCATGTTGTGGAGAAAGAGAAAGACAAGAAAACAATACAAGACGTGCCGATAGTAAAGGAATACCCTGAAGTATTTCCGGAGGATCTACCTGGTTCGCCACCTGTGCGACCGGTAGAGTTTCGTATCGATCTGATTCCTGGAGCAACACCTGTTGCAAAGTCTCCTTACAGGTTAGCACCTTCGGAGATGCAGGAACTATCTAATCAATTACAGGAACTGCTTGATAAAGGTTTCATTTGACCGAGCTACTCACCTTGGGGAGCTCCGGTTTTGTTCGTGAAAAAGAAGGATGGATCTTTTCGTATGTGCATAAACTACAGAGAGTTAAACAAACTAACCATGAAGAATAGGTATCCACTACCGAGGATTGATGATTTGTTTGATCAATTGCAAGGAGCTCAATACTTTTCGAAGATCGATCTGCGTTCCGGATACCACCAGCTTGGAGTACAAGATGAAGACATACCAAAGACGGCGTTTCGTACCAGATATGGGCATTACGAGTTTATGGTGATGCCTTTTGGGTTGACGAATGCACCTGCGGTTTTCATGGATCTCATGAACCGGGTGTGTAAGCCATACTTAGATCAATTTGTTATTGTTTTTATTGATGACATATTGATCTATTCAAAAAGCAAAGCAGAACATGAGCAACATCTTAGAACAATCTTGGAACTGTTAAAGGAAGAGAAACTCTATGCCAAGTTCTCTGAATGTGAATTTTGGTTAAAGGAGGTTCAATTCCTAGGTCACGTAGTTAACAGTGAGGGAATACATGTTGATCCCTCCAAGATCGAGGAAATAAAAGATTGGGACACTCCGAAGACACCAACGGAGATATGTTCTTTCCTAGGATTAGCAGGTTATTACAGAAGGTTTATCTCAAACTTTTCTAAGATAGCCCTGCCACTCACGAAGCTAACATAGAAGAGCGAGCCGTTTAATTGGGAGCAAAAGCAAGAAGAAGCCTTTCAGACCCTAAAGCAAAAGCTATGTGATGCTCCGATCTTATCTCTCCCAGATGGTTGTGATGACTTTGTTGTGTATTGTGATGCATCCCATTAGGGACTCGGCTGTGTACTTATGCAGCGAGACAAAGTTATTGCTTATGCTTCGAGACAACTAAAGATTCATGAGAAGAACTACACTACTCATGATTTGGAACTGGGAGCTGTGATATTTGCTTTAAAGATCTGGAGACATTACTTATATGGCACCAAGTGTACCATATTCACTGATCACAAAAGTCTGCAACACATATTCAATCAGAAGGAACTCAACATGCGACAGCGACGTTGGGTTGAGCTTCTGAATGATTACGACTGTGTAATCAAATATCATCCGGGCAAGGCAAACGTTCTACCTGATGCCTTGAGTCGGAAGGAACGAGTCAATCCCTTGCACGTCAGAGCCATGGGAATGACTGTGCAAACAAGCTTACACGATAACATTATGCAAGCACAACAAGAGGCAATTGAACGAGGAAACTTGAAGAAAGACTTAGATTGTGGTGTGGAAAAACATTTGGAAACAAAACCTGATGTACTCGTTTACTTCAAGGATCGTATATGGATTCCTGCAGTAGATGAGTTGAGAAAACTTATATTTGATGAAACACACAAAACCAAGTACTCGGTGCATCCTGATGCTGATAAGATGTACCAAGACTTGCGTGCATATTATTGGTGGCCAGGCATGAAGAAAGACATAGCTGAGTATGTTGGTCAATGCCTTACGTGTGCTAAAGTAAAGGCCGAACACCAGAAACGTCAGGTTTACTGAAACAACCTGAAATTCCACTTTGGATGTTGGAACAGATAGCTATGGATTTTGTTACTAAGCTACCCCGCACTTCCAGTGGACATGACACTATATGGGTTATTGTTGATCGATTAACCAAATCTGCTCATTTCTTGCCGATGCGAGAAACTTACACGATGGATAAAATAGCGAAGCTTTACATCAACGAGATAGTGGTATGCCATGGTGTGCCATTGTCTATCATTTCAGATTGTGATAGCAGATTTACATCAAGTTTCTGGCAATCATTGCAGAAATCTCTGGGGACGCAATTAAACTTGAGTACAGCTTATCATCCACAAACCGCTGGTCAAAGCGAACGTACTATTAAGACCCTGGAGGACATGTTAAGGACTTGTGTTCTAGACTTTGGAGGTAATTGGGATTCTCACTTGCAACTAATTGAATTCTCCCACAACTACAGCTATCATAGTAGCATCGGATGTGCACCGTTTGAGGCTCTCTATGGTCGCAAGTGTCGATCGCCGATCTGTTGGTCGGAAGTGGGAGATAATCGTATCACCGGGCCAGAAATTATTCAAGAAACTACAGAAAAGATTACTCAGATACAACAAAGGCTCCAAGCAACAAGGGGCAGACAAAAGAGCTATGCCGACAAACGGCGCAAGCCATTGGAATTCCATGTGGGAGACCGTGTTATGCTAACGGTATCCCCATGGAAAGGCGTAGTCTGTTTTGGAAAGAAAGGCAAACTTGCACCACGGTACATAGGACCGTTCGAGATTGTTGAACGTATTGGTCCTGTGGCGTACAGACTTAGACTAACTGATGAACTTAGTGGTGTACATGACATGTTTCACGTCTCAAACTTGAAGAAATGCCTTGCCGATGAAACTCTTATCATACTGGTTGAAGAAATTCAATTGGATGAACATTAACGTTTTGTTGAAGAACCTTTAGAGATTATGGATCGCAAAGTTAAGAAACTGAGGTGAAGCCGTATCCCTATTGTTAAGGTTCATTGGAACTCCAGGCGCGGAACCGAGTTTACTTGGGAACGTGAAGATCACATGAGGAACAAGTATCACCAACTCTTTGCAGAGGAAGCCGTAACGAATAACGAGTCTTAAATTTCGGGACTAAATTTCTCTAACAAGGGGAGACTGTAACATCAGTGCCGGACGCGTGCCAGAACAGTGATCGCAACAGTAAATTTGTACAGTAACTCAGGTACACATTACGGGGAACTATGTTTATGCTATTGATACTTTATACTTGCCACGAAACTATTATACGATTGTCTGGATTTGACTGAAACCTTAGGGTTTAACAGTCTGAAACATGTCAGAAAACACAGTGTTGAAACATAGATACTTGATTTGATACTGTTGTGTATAGACGTATGTGAAGTTAAACAAAACAAAAACCATAACAATTATTGTTACGGAATGCTAAACCGACGAATTATTTGTATAGGTGACGATCTGTACGAATGATTCTGAAAGTTTAACGTTCTGAAATAATGACTGAACTGTAGAAAACAAGAATCAGAAAGCCAAACCATCGACGTGTTCGTTCGAATGACGATTCAAACGAATACACGCGATGGCGACGCGTTCTGACCAAACGAAAACGAAAACGAAGAAAGATACGAACGATCATAAATTTAAGGAAATAAAATATTTCCTATTTTACAATTTTGAAACTCATCATAAATAAAACTTAACAAAACTATTTTGATAATTTATGATTAATTAAACAAAACGCATAAAAATAAACGAAACGCGTAAAAACAATGAAATTTGACAAATAAATTGATTAAACGAAATTTAAAATAATTATTAGAATTAAATACTATCCAGATACTTAAAATAAACTCTTTTTATTTAAATTACGAGATACGCGCGTAACGACCCAGAAACACGATGAAAATACGAACTGAGCAATCGAAACGAACCCGAATACCCTCGGGGTATTTAAACACCAAATGAGGCCATCTAACCTCATTTAATGCTTTCATCTCTCTCTCTCTCTCTAACCCTAACCCGTTCATCTCTCTCTCTCTAAAATACCATCACCATTTTTAACTTGAATCTCTCATATCTTGCTCATTTCTTCATGGATTTGGGTGATTATTGAACCCACGCGTAGCTCTTGACAAGCTCTACCTAGAAGTACAAGGGATCTGAAGTTCTAACCACTGAAAACCGAGGTAATGATCAAGAAAAATTACGAAAAATTAGGGTTTTCATGGTTGTGATTCGAGCCTAGCACCTAACCAGTCTCTAGCATCACTTTTCGAGCCTAGCAACCCTAACAATCCTTCCATAGTGCGAAAACCTTGTCCAGTGATGATGAATACAATGGGAGTGATGACGCTTGAACCAGGGCTCGTGAGCCACAGATACGGCCGAACCCTGGTGTGTGATCCACGAACCTTTTTGGGTCACATGTGCACCGAACCAACACTTCCTGTGACACAAACCTTAGCTCACTAGCCGAACCATCTTGCAGCCGAACCATGCAGTGCCAACCGAACCCTAGGCGAGCCTTCCTTCTATATGGCCGAACCTTGTACAGATGGCCGAACCCTCTGCATGGCCGCGAACCTTCTACCTAGTATAGCCGAACCCTGTGGCAAGCAACGAACCTGACCGAACCTTTGCAAGATCACGAACCTAATGGTGACCAACGAAACCTAGTGAGCCCAGCCGAACCCTGAGGTCCAGCCGAACCATAGTGACTAAGCCGAACCCTTGATGTCTCGAACATACAAGATTGCACCGGCGAACCTACATGAATACCTCCCCCAGCCGAACCCACCATGCCCCAAGGACCACGAACCTATGATGCAACCTAACAACCGAACCCTCCGACTCACGAACCTAGGGACTGTATCTCTACTAGCGAACCTACTGTCGTTCGAAAACATGCAAGCCTAATCATGGGTGTATAGATTCGCTGATTACTGGGTTGATCCTTTAGAATTTCCTGGCCCAATTAGCAAGTCGGCCCAACATAGGAATGAACAGGCCCAAACATTTAAACAAATCGTTTTATGCAGCCCAAGTCGAGAAGCCCACCTTAGGCCCAAAGTACACGGCCCCACGAATAGGCCCAACAACAAACTGACCCACGTTTATAGCCCATACTTACAGCCCCGACCCACTAGGTTTCTTGTGACCCAATGACTTATGGTTCGATCCAATATGTATAGGGCCGACCCATGTGAACTAAATTCGGCCCAATAACACATGAATTGGATTAAGGGATTATCCAGCCCAATAAAACTCAAGAAATTAAAGAACGCACGCACAAACACTTGAAATTGACAATAAACTTAAGTTTCGGACTAGCAAGTTGGTTATTAAAAAAGTGGTGATAAATGATTTGACAAAGTAAATGAGTATTTAAAGTTTTGATTTGAAGTATAACAATTTAACTAAACTTTAAGTTGAGAATTTACAACGAACTCAAAGGAACTCAATATTTTCTTACATTACCCTATGAATTACGTGTCGAATAATGAATAAGACTCACGAGTGTTAGTCAAATTTAGGACTAACACTTACACGCACAACGAACCCTTACAAATTCATACTTATGAACTACAACACTATGAAATCAATACAGGAGCGTGAACATCATAACAAGTGCAAACAAAGAGCACGTGCATTCTTATTCTACTTAGTCAATCACTACGGACACAAGGTGAGTTCATTTGTCCCTTTTTAAACTTATTTGTTTTACCTCGGGACTGAGAAGCATGTTAAACATTTTCATAAACTCTTGAAATGTTATTTAATGCTTTAAACATAAACATGATGCTTATATAGATACTTATGCTTGGAAATTAGAATACTTTGAAAAACGAGAAACTTGATACTTGTACTTCAAACTTGAGGCTTGAAACTACATGTTGGATGCTAGAGAAAACTTTATGCTTAAACTTGAGACTTGTTGTTATGCTATGGAATTCATGATGAAACAATTTGTGGACACTTGAAATGTATGCTTGAAACTATTACTTGTGCATGAAACATTATGCATGTATCTAATCATAGGCTACGTACTTGCTAAACGACTGCTAGTGCAGAGCTTGTACCTATGTATTGAGATACATGTAAACTAAACCATAACAAGGCTAAGCTATTACCTATATAAGAAACATGTAATTGCTAAACGACTGCTAGTGCAGAGCTTTTGTCTGCTTATATGAGGTATGTAATTGCTGGATTAAACTAAACCATGACGAGACTAAGCTATTATCTATATAAGAGACATGTAATTGCTAAACTTCTGCTAGTGCAGAGCTTTTGTCTACTTATATGAGATATGTAATTGCTGGCTTGTTTGTGTATGCATGGCTTGTGTCTATGTATGAGATACGTAATTGCTAAACGACTGCTAGTGCAAAGCTTGTATCTTGTATAGGAGACACGTAATTGCTAGACTAAGCTTAACTAATTCATGAGATACGTAATGGCTAAACGACTGCTAGTGCAGAGCTAGTATCTATCCCTGAGCTACGTAATTGCTAAACGACTGCTAGTGCAGAGCTTGTACTCACGGATGAGATTAGGGACAGCTAAACTATGTGCGTGTGAAACTACGATGCTTGATAAACATACTTTGAAACTAACACTTATGAATACTATAGACTTGTAAACGTTGAAACAGAAAACAAAAGCTATGTTGAGGAACGGGTTGATTGGTAGGTAGAATGCTTAATTATTATTAAAAACAGTGTCATATCTAGGTTAGTATGTGGTGGGATGTTGGCTGGGCGGGCGGTAAGTTCGACCCTACATATGCCCTATATATAAGCATTCCGATTTTGATATTATATGTGGAGTTAATGAGGTTAAGATTTTACCGAAGGAGGTTTGTTAAAGCTATTTTAAACTTATAAACTTTATGAACTCACCAACCGTTGTGTTGACTTGGTCTTTTTACATGCTTTCTCAGGTTGAGAACATGTTTAATCTAAGGCTATTGGACTGCATGCTAGGTGGCCTAGATAGAGGACCTAGTGGATTTTGGAAGCACATATTTTGTTGATCATACGAATCACTTTTGGTTGTCTTGTACATATTACAAGATAGAAAACATTGATTCTTTTGTTAGGTTTACATAGTTAAATTGCAGAACATTGATATTGTAATTTAACTTTGTAATCCTAGTGTAATGTTTGATTGTGCTTTAGTTATTCTTAACATTGATGCTATGTAAACAATCTGATCATCATGATTATTATTCACGATATCGCGCCCCGAGAACCTTCCGCCCGACGGGGACATCGATCCAACCCCGCCGGCTCGGGGTGTGACAGATTGGTATCAGAGCTCAATGTAACATTTGTGCATTTAGTCATGGTAGTCGTAAACAGTGCTAGAACAGTGTCTGTCCATGTTCAGTTAATCAATGTGATTCATATGTTCATAATGTGTGTTTGTGTGTTACAGGATCTTAGTATTCAGAAACAAGTATGTATTATTTATTTACAGTCGAGTTCACTAGGCAAGAACAGTATCGTGTTATATCGAAACAGTGGTGGGCAGCGAGAGTGAGCCCTATATATATACTGCGTTCGGTGTAACAGGATAGTGTTAGTGTGTGGTGTTGAGACGAATATTATGACAATTAATTAATTCAACAAAAATCTTAATCAGTAAGCGAAACTGAGTATAGTTATGGGTGGCGATCCATAATAATACGAATGTTGAACTTATAATTATGATTAAACGGCTTTAAATAATTAATACGATCGGAAAACGTACGCGATTTCGGGTGTACACGTAATTGTGAGTGTTTAACGATCTGACAACGCACGAAGAGTAAAATAATTAAAATAATTATTTTATATTTTTACTATTTTGAAACTCATCATTTTAATGAGTTTAATAACAGTTTTAATTAAAAGCCGCGTAAAATACGCGTTACGTTCCGGAAACGCGAACCGAGCGACCGAAACGGACCCGAGTACCACACGGGCTATAAAAGCCTTAAACAAGGCTTATTTCCTCATAAATGCAACCAACAACCCATTCTCTCTCTATAATTTCCGTCTACCCTCTCTTTCTCTAGAAAACGAACTTCAAACGCGCGTAACTTCTTCGATTCTCGACGGAATTCGGTGTTTTTGGTGTCCACGCGAAGCTCTCGACGTTATCTACACGAAAGTACAAGAGTTTCGCAGATTCAGCCAGCCAAAAACGAGGTACAACCGGTTTAAAAATCTGGAAATTAGGGTTTTCTATGTGTGGGTGTTCGAATCAGAGTTTTAGCCGGTTCTTGCACCTTCCTTCCTAGTTTCGCACCTATATAAACCTTTCTGGAGGTCGTACTAGCCTAGATCGTGGTCTAGATCCAGAAGTTTGATGATGGTGATGATGCGGGTAACAGGTTCGCTGGCCGAACCCTCCTGATCAGAGTTGCGAACCTTAGGGAGGCACCACGAACCAAAATGGTTCGTAGACCTTCAGCCGAACCCTTAGGGGTCTTCACGAACCTGCAACGAGTCACCCTGGATCACACGAACCCTAGGTGAACCACGAACCAGCAACAAACCTTTTATGCACACAACGAACCATCATGCATGCCGAACCCTTTTGAGATGTAGCCGAACCTTTGGAGTCTCTGCGAACCATAACGAACCTTGCATGGTTCGTTTCATTATCAGCCGAACTATAGGGAGCCTACACGAACCGTACTATGACGAACCTCTGCATGGTTCATGGATCAAGTAGGCGAACCATGGACTAATCCTAGCCGAACCTTGGGAAGGAAAGTAGAAGGTTCGCTGCCCATGATTGGCAGCCCAAACCCATTCGGCCCAACTCGATGCTACAAGGCCCAATTCCATTAACAACTTGGCCCATAGGTTTAAACCAAGCACCATAGAGTTAGATTGGCCCGTTATGGTTTTAATTGGTCCAATATTGTCTTGGAAACTTACATGGCCTACATGGACATTGGTTGGCTCAACTCAAATCCCTTAGGCCCAATCCAAGCCCATACGACTCATTATGATCCTAATTAGCTCGATATTTGCTTCGGCGCGTTACGAGGCCTATATACAAGTTGTTGGGCCGACATCACACTCAATTGGCCCAACACCACATTCAATTGGCCCATTGTAATTTGAAATGGCCCATGGCCTTTGGTTAAGTCCACCATGATTTTATGGGCTTAAGGCCCATTGTTGGACACAACTCAAAGGAATTGTAATTTTGATCTTAGTTGGGTTAAGTTGCAACTTAACCTAATTATGGGATCAAGTTACAATCTCAAGGACTTAACCAATGTAAACATTTATATCAAAACTCATAGTAATCAATGGTTATCAAATTCACAAACAATTATCATTTTATGCATAAGATTTATGCACAAAGGAACATTTCATATTCGTTTCTTGGACCCATGATCAATCAAGTGATTCAAAGCATAACTTTCAAGTTTACACAACAATCATAATCATGATCAAGTAATCAAGTGTTAATCAAGTTCAAGAGAACACAATTCAATCAATGAATCAAAGTCTATACAATTATAAATCCTATATCTTATGTATGATTACAATGTTATAGGAACCAATTAGAAGTCCTGTTTGCTACTTGCTATCTGTTTTAGTTCAGAGTCTACTGTAGACAGGTGAGAACATTAGCCCCTCTTTTACTGTTTTATAACTATTTTGGGGTGGAACATGCGATCAAACCAGTTGTTTACAATTGTATTTCATTACACAAGATGTGTGTATTCTTATAAACATTATAGGTTCATTTTACGAGTCCAAGGGATTCATCAACCTTTCAAAGGAATTGTCACCTGTTTTAAAGGATTTATCAACTATTAAACTCTTTTTACTAAAAAGGTTTTATAAAGACCCTTTGAACTGTCTTATAACAGATTTTCTCAAATGATTTTATAAAGAATAAACACTTTTAAATTAATGGTTTTTATAAACTGTTTTGTTATAAACCTTGTTATGATACAAGGTCACCATTTCATGGTATTCAAATCAAGAGGTACAAATCATGCTATTCAAATCAAGAGGAATCAATTTATGGTATTCAACTCAAGAGGTTCAAATCATGGTATTCAAATCAAGAGATTCATTTCATGGTATTCAAATCAAGAGATTCATTTCATGGTATTCAAAACAAAGGGTTTAATTCATGGGATTAAATCCGGGTTTTCAGTTCATGTTATCAAATAAGGCATTAACACATTCGGTTAAAGTAAGGTTCATAAACATGGTGTCCATTGTTGTAAACAAACTTATAAACGCATCAAGTATCATATTCATTAGCGTTAGTACTGGGTGATCACAACAAGGGAAAGCGGACACATTGGTTCTTATCCAGGATGGAGTTAGCTTTTAAATTTGTTTTAAAAGCTAACTGCAGGTCTGGTGTCATTATGGTTTTCAAAATTGCTATACATAATCTAACTCCAAACGTGGTTTGGGACTTGATATTATATGTTGGCTTTCGTGCGAACAGTGATTGGACTGTTTACACTCATTTTCTTACTTGATGTTAGTTTGGGTTGCAGCTCATCCGTGTGAATCTTATGTTGCTATAACTTACCTATGCCTTATATCATATATTCATGTTTACAAATGTCAAACCTATTGTTCTCACCAACTACGTCTGTAGTTGACAGTTACTTTTCACGTGTTTCAGGTAATCAGGTTTAAGACATTCTCAGGGCAACTAAGGAGACCATTCTAAGATAGAACAAGATGAAGAAACATGCTAGGATGGAATAGAAACACACTAAATCCTAATTGTTTAATTGTCTTGTTTGAAGTCTTCTTTTGTAACTATATTTTGGGTCTGTAGTTGTCTTTATTTTGGATAGATAGACTGTCTGTAACTTAACAATTGTCTAAACATTATGAAACGTAGTAAGCTATTGTGGTTGTTCTTATTCAATACTTGTGCATGATTCAACTGTTCATACGTCACCGCGCCGTGGATTCCGCACGCGGCGCAGGGGTGTGACAGGTTGGTATCAGAGCCAAGGTTGTAGAGAACTAGGAAAAACCCAATGTTTAATGACCTAGACTATAACCTAAGCTACCCAATAGGACTAAGTGCTATAGACTTGAGGATACTTAGGAGCTAAGTAACTTAAGTAAGCATTAAGTCTACATTAAGCTTGAAAGATCTTAGGGACATTTCACTAAGATTAGATATCGAGTCAAGGAATTTGAATCGGAATTCTATAATTTTAGAAACCGGATTAAATTCCTCACATATATTCATTTAAGAATTTCAGAGGCAAGGATCTGTATTCTTAGTATCCTTGATTTGAAATTCTCACACAGAGATCATTATAGAAATTCAGAGGAAAAGATCTGTATTATCGGTATCTTTGGTACGAATTTCTTGTCATATTCATTATAGGATTTAGAGGCAAAGATCTGTATCTTTGATCTAAAGCCCTTGTCATATTCATTATAGGAATTCAAAGATCAAGATCTATTAATTTAGAGTCTTGATTTGAAATCCTTGTCATATTCATTATAGGAATTCAAAGATCAAGATCTATTAATTTAGAGTCTTGATTTGAAATCCTTGTCATATTCATTATAGGAATTCAAAGGTCAAGATCTATTAATTTAGAGTCTTGATTTGAAATCCTTGTCATATTCAGTATAGGAATTCAAAGGTCAAGATCTATTAATTTAGAATCTTGATTTGAAATCCTTGTCATGTTATCGTTATCAGGTGTTCATTATCATAGGAACTTTATAACTTAGAATCTGTGTAACAGTATTCTTTAGTTGAAGTTCTCACAGGAAATCATTATACTCAATACGGTAAGTATTAAGAACCTAGGTTAAATCAACCTAGGACACATATACAAAAACCTAAGGTTTTAATTTCAAGTAAATTAAGAACCATGGTTTACATAATCATAATCATATTCACAGAACAAGAGGCAATCATGAGACAATCATAATCAATCAAGAGTTGGAATCTTAGCTCCAAATGCAGACGGCGGATTAACGCTGATGTGCTAAGGTAAGTGGTGGGTCGGTGAGAGCTTACCCTATATATAAGCTTATCTTGGTATGTCAGGGGGAATCCGGCGTTCGTATTTGAAGTGAGGATTCGGGATCAACTGGAATCATTGAACATTAGTCAAATACATGAGATACAAACATTTGGGATACAATCATTGGTGAATCAAATCATAGTGCAATTCAAACTTGGATGAACCAAACATTATGGTGAATCAATCAAGTTGTGAACATTTCTTCAATGTAAACCTTAAGTGAAATTCTTAAGTGATTACATGACTAGTACTTACTAACATAGGTTAACGGAAAAGTGTAGAGCACACATATGACTTAGTTCTACATGTTAACAATTGTTGGTAGGTGCTCACATAACATAATCATAAATCAATCATGGATTCAATCATAGTTCAAGTTGATCAAAGATCATGGGATTATTAATCAATGGAACACACTTGCAAATCAGTACAAAACATGATGCCAAATGCTAACAAGGACATGATCGTGGTATATCGAAGTGGTGGTGGGACGGTGTCTGGGCTGGCAGTTTGCTTGACCCTTGCATATGCCCTATATATAAACTATCTTCGGTATATCGGGAAAGTGTCAGTGTGTAGGTTTGGTGGAGAGATCATGATACATCGTACATATTCACATGATAAGTATGCAAATAAGTTGATAACTTATACGTGTACTGGATCATATTACAATTGAATGATAATACTAGTAGTATGGATATATTACTGACCTTATCATGAAAATTCAATTGTATCCTTCCTCATTACTGACCCACTTGTGGCTTCTATTCGTAGAATGCCTCCTCGACGTGACCCTAATGCTGGGGATTCGACAAGTGGTAATGATGATGAGATCAACAAGATTGCCCGAGCCATCGCTTTACATATGAGGGATGTCATTCCGGGCATGGTCACTGATATCACCCAGAATCTTAGGGGAAGTACCAGTGACTCAGCGAACAACTCAAACACAAATCACACTGGAACTGCTAACTTCACATTCAAGCAGTTCAACGATGCTAAGCCTCCTAAGTACTCTGGTACAGAGGGAGCTACCGGCCTACTGCAATGGCTGGAGAGCATCGAGGATATTCTCGATTTCACGGGATGTCCTGAAAATCTGAAAGTCAAAATGGCTTCAAGCGCTTTTCATAAGGGCGCACTCACCTGGCGGAACTCTGAGAAGAACACCAGAGGACGCGAAGTCGCTCTAGCTTTACCGTGGGACGGTTTCAAGAACTTACTTGTGGAAAAGTTCTGTCCACGTCATGAACTGAAGAAACTGGAGGTAGAGATGTGGAATCTGGTGCAAGACAGCGGGGAAAGCGCAAAGTATACAACTCGTTTCCATGAGTTGTGCATTTTGGTGCCACACTTGGTTACTCCTCTATCACGCAGGATAGAGAAATACATCGAAGGCTTGCCTCTAGTGGTCAGAGGAACTGTTATGGGGAACAACCCCACTACTTTGGAGGCAGCAATTCAACTGGGTGCTACTCTTACTGAAGAGTATGTTAAATCTGGAGTGCTCACCCGAAAGGGATTCAAGAGAGCACAGATTGAGGAAGGCAAGAAGCCTGAACAGCACCACCATAAGAAGAAGAAGCAAAAGACCATCAAGAACTTTGCAGCATTAACTACAGTTGCACCTACTCATGCTACACCTATTACTGCTATGCCACAACCTGCTAACACCAGAAAGCTTTATACTGGCCCTTTTCCACTTTGCACCAAATGTCACTACCATCATCTACCCAACACTCCATGCAAGAAGTGTCTCAAATGTGGGCGTATGGGACACTTTGCAGCCACATGCCGAGCTTCTCATCTTGCTGCTGCAACAACTGCTACCACAACACCTACTGCTACAGGTGGAAGAGCCTGTTATAATTGTGGAGCAGAGGGACACTTCAGAAATAGTGTCCAAAACTCAACAACAATATTGCTGCTACTCGTGCTTTTGTTATTGGGACTGCTGAAGCACGTGAGGATCCGGCAGTTATCACGGGTACATTTCTTATTAATGATCACTACGTTTCTATCATATTCGATACTGGTGCTGATAAAAGCTTTATCTCTACTCATACTGCTTCTTTGCTTAATATGCAACTATCCACACTTACTGCTCCCTATACTGTGGAAGTAGCAAGTGGTAAGACTATAGTTGTAGATTCCATAATTCATGGTTGTGAATTAAGATTAAATGACCATCTTTTCTCCATCGATCTCATTCCTATGACTCTCGGAAGCTTCGAAGTTGTAGTAGGAATGGATTGGTTATCCAAGAACAATGCTGAAATCGTATGTTCGGAGAAACTCATTCGAATTCCCTTACCGTCCGGCGAAACGATGTTAGTTTACGGCGAGAAACCTGAAGATTGTATCTTGCATCAAGGCGAAGAAGTACCTGAAGAAGAAATACTTTGCATTTCTGGCACACGTGGTAGAAAAGAAACCTGAAAAGAAAGCAGTTGGAGACGTACCAGTTATCCGAGATTATCCAGATGTATTTCCAGAGGACTTGCCTGGACTACCACCAGTCTGGCAAGTGGAATTTAGAATCGATCTCGTCCCTGGAGCAAACCCAGTGGCGAAGTCACCGTATCGATTAGCACCATCTGAGATGCAGGAACTGTCCAGTCAACTTCAAGAACTTTTAGACAAAGGTTTCATAAGACCGAGTTTCTCTCCATGGGGAGCTCCGGTTCTCTTTGTCAAGAAGAAAGACGGTTTGTTTCGCATGTGCATCGATTATCGTGAGTTAAACAAGTTGACAGTCAAGAACAGATATCCTTTACCTAGGATCGATGATATGTTTGATCAATTATAGGGAGCAACTTGCTTCTCTAAGATTGATTTACGATCCGGGTATCATCAGTTACGAGTAAATGATGAGGATATACCAAAGACTGCGTTTAGGACTCGATATGGACACTATGAGTTCATGGTTATGCCATTTGGGCTGACCAATGCACCTGCAGTGTTCATGGACTTGATGAATCGAGTCTGCAGGCCTTATTTAGACCAGTTTGTTATTGTCTTTATTGACGATATACTGATCTATTCAAAGTCGGAACAAGAACATGAAGATCATTTGAGGAAAGTCTTGGAGTTACTAAGAGCTGAACAACTTTATGCTAAATTCTCCAAGTGTGAATTTTGGCTAAAGGAAGTTCACTTCTTAGGACATGTCATAAACAAGGATGGAATACATGTAGATCCAGCAAAGATTGAGGCGATTAAGAACTGGACTACTCCATCTACTCCAACAGAGATTCGTTCATTTCTGGGTCTGGCAGGTTATTACCGGAGATTCATTGCGAATTTCTCTAAGATTGCCTTGCCACTTACCACTTTGACTCAGAAAAGTCAAGCCTTTATATGCGGACAGAAACAAGAAGATGCATTTCAACTTCTTAAACAGAAGTTATGCAATTCCCCTATCCTTAGTCTCCCAGAAGGCAGTGATGATTTCATTGTCTACTGTGACGCTTCAAACCTTGGACTCGGTTGTGTACTTATGCAACGAGATAAGGTGATTGCGTATGCTTCAAGACAACTTAAGGTTCACGAGAAGAATTAACTACTCATGACCTTGAGTTAGGGGCTGTGGTCTTTGCATTGAAGATTTGGAGGCACTACCTGTATGGTACTAAATGTGTCATCTATACAGACCACAAGAGCCTACAACACATTCTCAATCAGAAAGAACTCAACATGAGGCAACGACGTTGGGTTGAGCTTCTAACTGATTACGACTGCGAGATTCGTTACCATCCGGGTAAAGCCAGTGTGGTGGCGGATGCTCTTAGTCGCAAGGAACCAGTCAAACCAATTCGTGTAAGAGCCATGGAGATCAACACACAGCCAAACTTGAAAGACTTGATTCGTATTGCACAACAACAAGTAGTAACAGATACTCAACTCAAGACAGACTTGGACTGCGGAATTGAGAAGAAACTTGAACCTCGATCTGATGGGGTGTTATATCTCAACGGCCGCATTTGGATTCCAAAGTCAGATGAATTGCGCACACTCATCTGTGATGAGGCTAATAAGTCGCGATACTCAATTCATCCAGGGGCCGATAAGATGTATCAAGATTTGAGGACATCTTACTGGTGCCCTGGAATGAAGAAAGACATAGCACTGTACGTGGGAAAATGTCTTACATGTTCAAAATTCAAAGCAGAACATCAAAAGCCTTCGGGACTTCTGCAGCAACCTGAAATTCCTCAATGGAAATGGGAGCAAATTTCCATGGATTTCATAACTAAGTTGCCGAGAACTCCGCGAGGTTTCGATTCGATTTGGGTGATCGTTGATCGACTCACCAAATCTGCTCATTTTCTCCCGATCCGAGAGGATTACAAAATGGAGAAGTTATCCACATTGTACATCAACGAAATCATTGCGCGTCATGGTACTCCAACATCAATCATATCTGATCGTGATAGTCGTTTTACTTCTCGCTTTTGGCAATCATTGCAAAAGGCTTTGGGAACGCGTGTTAATCTTAGCACGGCGTATCATCCCCAAACCGACGGTCAAAGCGAAAGGACTATCCAAACACTTGAGGACATGCTTCGTTCTTGTGTCATTGACTTCGGTGGAAGTTGGGACACTCAACTTCCACTCATTGAGTTTTCATATAACAATAGCTACCATACAAGTATTCAATGTGCACCATTTGAAGCTTTGTATGGTAGAGAGTGCCGATCACCGGTCTGTTGGACCAAGATTGGTGACTCACAGGTCGTAGGACCAGAACTCATTATGGAAACATCAGACAAAATCACAATCATTCAATCACGGCTTAAGGCCGCACGAGATCGGCAGAAGAGCTATGCTGATCGACATCAGAAACCGCTTGAGTTTCAAGTCGGTGACCGAGTCTTACTCAAAGTTTCTCCCTGGAAAGGCGTTGTCCGATTCGGGAAAAAGGGAAACTTGCACCAAGGTACGTTGGACCTTTTGAGATCCTGGAACGGATTGGTCCCGTAGCCTACAAACTCAAACTTTCGGTGGAGCTAAGCAATGTTCACGATACCTTTCATGTATCGAATCGTAAGAAATGCTTGGCAGATCATGATGTTCAGATCCCACAGGAAGACATTCAGATTCAGAATAACATGCAATTCATAGAACGTCCAGTTGAAATCATGGATCATGGGGTCAAGAAACTTAAACGCAACCGTATCCCGATCCTGAAAGTACGATGGGAGGGCAAACGCGGTGCTGAGTTCACCTGGGAACGTGAAGACAGATGAAGCTTAAGTACCCTCATCTTTTTACAGCATCTTCGGCTAGTTAATTTCGGGACGAAATTCCCTTAACTAGGAGAGACTGTAACATTTGTGTATTTAGTCATGGTAGTCGTAAACAGTGTTAGAACAGTGTCTGTCCATGTTCAGTTAATCAATGTGATTCATATGTTCATAATGTGTGTTTGTGTGTTACAGGATCTTAGTATTCAGAAACAAGTATGTATTATTTATTTACAGTCGAGTTCACTAGGCAAGAACAATATCGTGTTATATCGAAACAGTGGTGGGAAGCGAGAGTGAGCCCTATATATATACTGCGTTCGGTGTAACATGATAGTGTTAGTGTGTGGTGTTGAGACGAATATTATGACAATTAATTAATTCAACAAAAATCGTAATCAGTAAGCGAAACTGAGTATAGTTATGGGTGACGATCCATAATAATACGAATGTTGAACTTATAATTATGATTAACGGCTTTAAATAATTAATACGATCGAAAAACGTACGCGATTTCGGGTGTACACGTAATTGTGAGTGTTTAACGATCTGACAACGCACGAAGAGTAAAATAATTAAAATAATTATTTTATATTTTTACTATTTTGAAACTCATCATTTTAATGAGTTTAATAACAGTTTTAATTAAAAGCCGCGTAAAATACGCGTTACGTTCCGGAAACGCGAACCGAGCGACCGAAACGGACCCGAGTACCACACGGGCTATAAAAGCCTTGAACAAGGCTTATTTCCTCATAAATGCAACCAACAACCCATTCTCCCTCTATAATTTCCGTCTACCCTCTCTCTCTCTAGAAAACGAACTTGAAACGCGCGTAACTTCTTCGATTCTCGACGGAATTCGGTGTTTTTGGTGTCCACGCGAAGCTCTCGACGTTATCTACACGAAAGTACAAGAGTTTCGCAGATTCAGCCAGCCAAAAACGAGGTACAACCGGTTTAAAAATCTGGAAATTAGGGTTTTCTATGTGTGGGTGTTCGAATCAGAGTTTTAGCCGGTTCTTGCACCTTCCTTCATAGTTTCGCACCTAAAGAAACCTTTCTGGAGGTCGTACTAGCCTAGATCGTGGTCTAGATCCAGAAGTTTGATGATGGTGATGATGCGGGTAACAGGTTCGCTGGCCGAACCCTCCTGATCAGAGTTGCGAACCTTAGGGAGGCACCACGAACCCTAATGGTTCGTAGACCTTCAGCCGAACTCTTAGGGGTCTTCACGAACCTGCAGCGAGTCACCCTGAATCACACGAACCCTAGGTGAACCACGAACCTACAACAAACCTTTTATGCACACAGCGAACCATCATGCATGCCGAACCCTTTTGAGATGTAGCCGAACCTTTGGAGTCTCTGCGAACCATAACGAACCTTGCATGGTTCGTTTCATTATCAGCCGAACTATAGGGAGCCTACACGAACCCTAATATGACGAACCTCTGCATGGTTCATGGATCAAGTAGGCGAACCATGGACTCATCCTAGCCGAACCTTGGGAAGGAAAGTAGAAGGTTCGCTGCCCATGATTGGCAGCCCAAACCCATTCGGCCCAACTCGATGCTACAAGGCCCAATTCCATTAACAACTTGGCCCATAGGCTTAAACCAAGCACCATAGAGTTACATTGGCCCATTATGGTTTTAATTGGTCCAATATTGTCTTGGAAACATACATGTCCTACATGGACATTGGTTGGCCCAACTCAAATCCCTTAGGCCCAATCCAAGCCCATACGACTCATTATGATCCTAATTAGCTCGATATTTTCTTCGGCGCGTTACGAGGCCTATATACAAGTTGTTGGGCCAACATCACACTCAATTGGCCCAACACCACATTCAATTGGCCCATTGTAATTTGAAATGGCCCATGGCCTTTGGTTAAGTCCACCATGATTTTATGGGCTTAAGGCCCATTGTTGGACACAACTCAAAGGAATTGTAATTTTGATCTTAGTTGGGTTAAGTTGCCACTTAACCTAATTATGGGATCAAGTTACAATCTCAAGGACTTAACCAATGTAAACATTTATATCAAAACTCATAGTAATCAATGGTTATCAAATTCACAAACAATTATCATTTTATGCATAAGATTTATGCACAAAGGAACATTTCATATTCGTTTCTTGGACCCATGATCAATCAAGTGATTCAAAGCATAACTTTCAAGTTTACACAACAATCATAATCATGATCAAGTAATTAAGTGTTAATCAAGTTCAAGAGAACACAATTCACTCAATGAATCAAAGTCTATACAATTATAAATCCTATATCTTATGTATGATTACAATGTTATAGGAACCAATTAGAAGTCCTGTTTGCTACTTGCTATCTGTTTTAGTTCAGAGTCTACTGTAGACAGGTGAGAACATTAGCCCCTCTTTTACTGTTTTATAACTGTTTGGGGAGGAACATGTGATCAAACCAGTTGTTTACAATTGTATTTCATTACACAAGATGTGTGTATTCTTATAAACATTAAGGTTCATTTTACGAATCCAAGGGATTCATCAACCGTTTCAAAGGAATTGTCAACTGTTTTAAAGGATTTATCAACTATTAAGCTCTTTTTACTGAAAAGGTTTTATAAAGACCCTTTGAACTGTCTTATAACAGATTTTCTCAAATGATTTTATAAAGAATAAACACTTTTAAATTAATGGTTTTTATAAACTCTTTTGTTATAAACCTTGTTATGATACAAGGTCACCATTTCATGGTATTCAAATCAAGAGGTTCAAATCATGCTATTCAAATCAAGAGGAACCAATTTATGGTATTCAACTCAAGAGGTTCAAATCATGGTATTCAAATCAAGAGATTCATTTCATGGTATTCAAATCAAGAGATTCATTTCATGGTATTCAAAACAAAGGGTTTAATTCATGGGATTAAATCTGGGTTTTCAGTTCATGTTATCAAATAAGGCATTAACACATTCGGTTAAAGTAAGGTTTATAAACATGGTGTCCATTGTTGTAAACAAACTTATGAACGCATCAAGTATCATATTCATTAGCGTTAGTACTGGGTGATCACAACAAGGGAAAGCGGACACATTGGTTCTTATCCAGGATGGAGTTAGCTTTTAAATTTGTTTTAAAAGCTAACTGCAGGTCTGGTGTCATTATGGTTTTCAAAATTGCTATACATAATCTAACTCCAAACGTGGTTTGGGACTTGATATTATATGTTGGCTTTCGTGCGAACAGTGATTGGACTGTTTACACTCATTTTCTTATTTGATGTTAGTTTGGGTTGCAGCTCATCCGTGTGAATCTTATGTTGCTTTAACTTACCTATGCCGTATATCATATATTCATGTTTACAAATGTCAAACCTATTGTTCTCACCAACTACGTCTGTAGTTGACAGTTACTTTTCACGTGTTTCAGGTAATCAGGTTTAAGACATTCTCAGGGACAACTAAGGAGACCATTCTAAGATAGAACAAGATGAAGAAACATGCTAGGATGGAATAGAAACACACTAAATCCTAATTGTTTAATTGTCTTGTTTGAAGTCTTCTTTTGTAACTATATTTTGGGTCTGTAGTTGTCTTTATTTTGGATAGATAGACTGTCTGTAACTAAACAATTGTCTAAACATTATGAAACGTAGTAAGCCATTGTGGTTGTTCTTATTCAATACTTGTGCATGATTCAACTGTTCATACGTCACCGCGCCGTGGATTCCGCACGCGGCGCAGGGGTGTGACATTCAAGGTTATAGAGAATAATAGGTCATTTACGCAACGAAGACACGAACCGGGCAAACGAAACGTACCGGGCAAACGAAACGTACCCGAACACCCTCGGGGTATATAAAGACTAAGTGAGTTCTTTCTCCTCATTTCCCCCTTCACTTTCTCTCTCTAAAAACCCATTCCCGGTTTCACTCTCTCTCTAGGGTTTCAAGCTTCAACTCTTCATGTCTCACTCAATACACCACCAAATCATCCCATTTTGGTACCAAATCGAAGCTACAAACATCCCCTACATGAAAGTACAGTCGATCTAGAGCAAAAACAACCGAAATTCTAGGTATAGGGTCTGCAAGTTTCGGGTTTTAGGGTTTTCAAAACCCTTATTCGAACATCTGTCTAAAACCGGTTCACACCACTTCAAAACTTTAGGGAAAACACCTTACAATGTTCTAGGGACTTGGGAACCCCTTTGGTCGTGATTGAGACTCGAAATGTGAGGGCTGCACTGATGGGTTCGAACAGTCGAATGTGTAGGATACCAGCCAAGGCCGAATGGTCCTATTCGACTGGCTTCACCCATTCGGTCAGGCACTCCATTCGCCCACATGGTTTCATTCGGCCAACACACCCCCTTAGTCGACCAGTCTTGCGATTCGGCCGAACCAGGATGTCAACCTTCCCATTCGACCGGACCCTCTCATTTGCACACTCTCATTTGATCGGGCACATCACCATTCGGCCGAGAACCATACGCCATGCACCCATTCAGCCAAGCAAACACTCATACAGCCACAAGTGATTCGGCCTATTCAGTCGGCCCATGGGACTGTTTCAGGACCAACATCATCATTCGATAGGCCCAAGTGATTCGGCCCACACCTAGTTCGGCTCAATCATTCTGCCCAGCCATGTGACCACATAACAGATTCGGCCCATATGGTTTAGAATTTCCAATAACACATGAAATCATATTACAAGGAGTAATATGCATGGATTTTCTAAAAATACTACAAAGGTGGTGAATTTTAGTTTTAATGAACTTCACAAACTCTAAAAATAAGTTATAACAAGAGTTGTTGCATAATCATTTATTAATTATGTAACAATTGTTTCAAGGGTAACAAGAACAACATGTGGAGTTTTAAACCATAAACCTAAGTTTATTCTTGGGTTGATTTACTAAGTCTCATATCAAAACAATTAACTAGCACATAACGACAACGTTTTGAGATTACAAGAATGAGTTAAAGCTATACACACAACAAAAAGACATTTGATAATAATGAACTATAACAATGGAACCAGGGCCGAATGATGACCGAGACTTACGGGTGCTGGCCAACGTTAGGGCTAACACATACACACACATGAATCACTACAAATCATACTTACAAGTTTCAAACAACATGAAATCAATACAGGATCCTGAATACAACAACAAGTACAACAAAGAGCACGTGCATTCTTGTTTAGACTAAGTCAACTACAACAATGAGATTATCACAGGTTAACACGATGACAAAATCTTTTATTTATTTAAAAGTTTTAGTTCAACATATTGCTGATACTCTGATTTAGATAATATTGTTCGACTTATTATCGCTTATCATTGTATACATGCTTGTATGATCATAACATGACAGAAACAACTAAGATGAACAAGATAATATAACTTCATGAATCATCAACACATTAGAATAATGTAGTTGTAAGATTTTATCTTATAACACTCAATTATTGTTACAAGAACAAACAATGAGATTATCACAGGTGAACACGATGACAACAACAATAACAAACATGAATGATATGAAGATAATATATCTTCATAATCTCATTCATCACCGGAATTAGCTAACTGTATTAGGACAAGTTCCTATAACACTCAGCTTACAACTCGGTGCAGACTACAAGATAAAGATAACACGAAACAAGTATCATCCACCACCTGAGTCGACTAAGTGTAGTAAGACTAGTTCTTACAACATGGTAGTGGCAACAGGGTGACCATATGGAACAACAAGAATGATAATCATGATAACGTAACTTCATGATAACAACATCATTCACACAACAACTAACAATGTATAATAAGACAAGATCTTATATAACTTTGTTAACAACAACGAGATCACACAACATTGAGAACAAACAACATTGATGAACACAATACAATTCATTACTATTCAGCTGTCTGTATTATATCATTGCAATCATGTGCCATGTATTCAAATTGATCATTGTAAGTCCCTCACACAAATCGCTGACCAGTTAGTTTGACGTGACTAAACCGACGATAGCATAGTGGTACCATAGGTATGACAAAACTCCAGTTTGTAGGGCTGGTATGTTGATTGTATTGATGATTGGCCGGTAACGTATGACCGGTGACAGGGCGACGAACAGTCAATGTCTGGAAAGCGACACATGGTGATATTAATCTGCAGTGATAATTGTAATTAATCCATCGATTTCTATTGACTAGTAGACTGAGGAATTGATTTTCTCTTATGTCATATTACTAGTAATAGTTTCGATGAGGCCTCTGGGAATACAAAGTGGTAGAGGTAAATCGGATGCATTGTAATCTGATTACGTAAGAATTGTAATGGATTCCTTTTAGGCTCTATGCACTTCAAGTTGAGAACAAATATCAATTGGTTAACTAACACTCTTGTTATTTAAAAGTTATTAATAGTTAACCCCACAAGAAATAGAATAATAACAAGGATCAGATTAAATTAATCTAACTTCCTTAATACATTGAGGGTGTATCAATACTTCGGTTTGATAACTAACCCTTCTCGACATATTATTCTACGTATGATACAACGGGTGAATATCAAACGGGATGAACAAGCAAAATGATGATGGGTATCTATAGTTGTACTGCAAGTGGTGTTAAGTTCTATTACTTATGTGGTTGGATGTTGGTTGGGCCTTTTTCCCCTACATATGCCCTATATATAAGCATAGCTAATAGGATGAGATACTACTTGTGAATATAACTATGGAGAGGCCATTGTGTGAACGGGTGAATCAAACAACTTACAAGTAACGTGTATCACATTGTGACTGTGTATGTGAACAATTCAATGTTTTCAAATATCAAACTTATGAACTCACCAACCTAGTGTTGACTTTGTTTAAATGCATGTTTTCTCAGGTGCCGAACAGGTGTAGTCACCCGTATTCAAGAACATAGCTAGTGGACTTTTAGAAGACCTAGCTACATTTTGTATCGAGCATATTTTGGAATGACAAAACAATGAATCATCTTTTGTAGATCTTGTACAGTTACAAGATAGAAACTCATTGATTCTTTTGAATAAATTTACTTAGTTAAATTATGAAGAAACAATGTAATTTAACTTTTTAATTCTATATCATTGTCATGTTAGCATTTCTCAATTATATATCATGTGCTATGCAAAAAATCTGATCATTTTGATTATCAAACGATATCGCGCCCCAAGAACCTTCCGTGTGACGGGAAAGTCGATCCAGCCCGCCGACTCGGGGTTGACAGATTGGTATCAAAGCCATGGTTATAGAGAAATATTGGCCATATTGCTTAAACGGTTTGGCCTAGACTATAACCTAGGGACCCTCATGTAGAGATCATATAATATAGAGCTCTATTTGGATATGTCTTCTGCGTCTGATCACTGCACTAACCGATTTTCTTTCGGTTATGATCAGAATGCTGCCAAGAAAACCACCGGCTTTACGGCCACCACCACCACAAGATTCAGCTCCACACTCTTCGACACCAACACCACCTGACTCTCCTCCACCTCCGCCTCCTCCTCCGCCCCCACCTGCTCATGAGTTGGATCCTGCAACTATAGCACTGGCCACTCTGTTGACCAGTCAATTAAGGGATGTGATCCCAGACATGATGAACAGAATCAACAGAAAAAACAGCAACAACGTCGCCAACTCATCTGGGTAAGGCAGTGGCAACACCAAACATCATCAAGACTATTCCTACAAGAACTTTGTAGGATGCAAGCCACCAAGTTTAAGTGGCGGTGACGGTGTCGTTGGATTGATCCAATGGGTCGAAAAGATGGAAACAACCCTTGACATCAGTGGCTGTCCTGATCAGCATAGAGTGAGATATGTTGCTGGCTCGTTTAACAAGCGAGCTCTGACATGGTGGAACGCACAAGTTCAGACTAGGGGAAAGGATGAGGCTCTGTCTATGCCTTGGGATGATTTCAAGGCTATGCTGAGGGCAGAGTTTTGCCCAAGGAACGAACTGAAGAAGGTTGAAACTGAGCTGCTCAACCTTGTCATGATTGGTGCTGGGCGTCTCGCCTACACCACAAGATTTCATGAGTTAGCTACATTGGCACCAAACGTGGTGCCAACACTGGAGAAAAGGATAGAGCGGTATGTTGGTGGATTGCCGTCATGTATCCAAGGGCACGTGATTTCAGCCCACCCCACTACTATGGAGATGGTTGTTACTCTGTCAGCAACTCTGACAGATGTGATGGTTGCCTCTGGGGCACTAAAGAAAGAAACTGAAGACAAGCTGGAACTTCAAGAAAGCTGGATAAAAGGCCGGCTACGAAACAAAAAGTGGTCAAGAACTTTGCTGTGACCACTCAGACACCGATGATCAACCAACCACCACCTCTACAGATCAAGAGGCCCTACACTGGCACAGCACCTTTGTGCAACAACTGCCAGTATCATCATCCACCTAACACCAAGTGCAGACAATGCACTAACTACGAGAAGTTTGGTCACTGGTCCAACCAATGCAGGAACACGGGGGCTTCGAACAGAAACAACAACGCAACTACTACTGCTTCTGCTGATCACAGGTCTTGCTACAACTGTGGCGAGCCTAGACATTTTTCTCGTTATTGTCCCAATAAGAATCAACAAAGGGCTTCCGTAGCAAGAGGTAGAGCCTTTCAGATAGGAGCGACTGCTGCTTTACAAGACCCGAATGTGGTCACGGGTATATTTCTCCTATCTGACTTTTATGCATCCATATTATTTGACACTGGTGCGGATTAGAGTTTTATCTCATCCGACTTTGCGAGCCATCTTATTCATGTTGAGGAATCTTTTGACTCCCCTTATACTATTGAGATAGCTAACGGCAAACATATAACAATTGACACAGTACTTAGGAATTGCCCACTAACACTTGGCGATCACACATTTTCCATCGATTTGATACGGATGGAACTGGGCAGTTTTGATATCATCGTCGGAATGGATTGGCTATCTCTTAACAGAGTTGAGTTCATCTGTTCTGAAAAGCTACTACGTATTCAAGTGGAGAACGATCAGATCTTGGAAATTCACGGAGATCAAGCAAACCGTAGTGTCAAGATAATATCATGTATGAAGGCGCGCAAGTACCTATGAAAACAAAGCATCACATTCCTAGCTCATGTGGTAGAGAAAGACAAGAAAGCAATCAATATTCAAGATGTACAAGTGAAAGACTATGCGGACGTGTTTCCGGATGACTTACTGGGACTGCCACCCAAAAGATCGGTGCAATTCCGAATTGATTTGATTCCGGGAGCGGTTCCTGTGGCTAAGTCTCCTTATAGACTTGCACCATCAGAAATGCAGGAGCTGTCCAAACAATTGCAAGAGCTAATCGATAAAGGATTCATTCGACCAAGTTTCTCACCGTGGGGAGCTCCGGTTCTTTTTGTTAAGACAAAGGATGGATCGTTCAGAATGTGCATTGATTACAGAGAGCTCAACAAACTAACCATCATGAATTGGTACCAGTTACCGAGGATTGATGATTTGTTTGATCAGTTACAAGGATCTTAATACTTCTCAAAGATAGACATGCGTTCAGGTTATCACCAGCTCCGGATTCAAGAAGACGACATACCTAAGACGGCATTTCGTAACCGATATGGTCGCTACGAATTCATGGTAATGTCATTCGGACTGACGAAGGCACCGGCAGTGTTCATGGATTTGATGAACCGGGTGTGCAAGCCGTACCTAGATTAGTTCGTTATCGTCTTTATTGACGATATGCTGATTTATTGAAGAAGCGAGAAGGAACATGAACAACATCTTAGGACAATCTTGGAACTCCTGAAAGACGAACGACTCTATGCCAAATTCTCCAAGTGTGAATTATGTTTAAGAGAAGTTCAATTTTTGGTACACGTGATTAACAGTAATGTTATTCATGTGGATCCTGCCAAGATTGAAGCAATCAAGAACTGCGATGTGCCCACAACACCGACAGAGATCAGATCATTCTTGGGATTGGCGGGTTATTACAGGAGATTCATCTCGAATTTCTCTAAGATACCCTTGCCTCTCACCAAACTCACACAGAAGAGTGAACCATTCATGTGGGCACAGAAACAAGAAGAGGCATTCCAGACATTGAAAAAAAGATTGTGCAATGCTCCAATCTTAACACTCCCAGAGGCAATGAAGACTTTGTAGTATACTGTGACGCTTCCCATCAGGGACTCAAATGTGTTTTAATGCAACGAGACAAAGTTATTGCTTATGCCTCACGACAGTTGAAGATACACGGGAAGAACTACACAACACCCGGCTTAGAACTGGGAGCTGTTTTCTTTGCTTTAAAGATTTGGAGACATTACCTGCACGGTACCAAATGCACTATCTTCACATATCACAAGAGCTTACATCACATATTTGATCAGAAAGAGATTAACATGAGACAAAGACATTGGGTTGAGCTCCCGAACGATTACGATTGTGTGATCAAATACCATCCGGGCAAAGCAAATATTGTCGCAGACGCTTTGAGTCGGAAGGAAAGAGTCAAACCCTTGCATGTTAGAGCAATGGGAATGATCGTGCAAATAAGTCTGAGAGATCATATCATACAAGCACAACAAGAAGCTAAGGCAAGAGACAACTTGAAAAACGAGCTCGATTATGGAGCCGAGAAACATTTCGAGACGAAACAAGATGGAGTTATCTATTTTCAGGATCGTGTTTGGATCCCGGCAGTAGATGAACTTCGAACACTCATACTTGACGAGGCACACAAGACACATTACTTTGTTCATTCCGGTGCCGATAAGATGTACCAAGACCTTAGGTCGTTTTACTGGTGGCCGAGTATGAAGAAAGATGTTGCCACTTATGTTGGAAAATGCATAACATGTGCCAAGGTCAAAGTTGAACACAAGAAACCGTCAGGTTTGCTGGAGCAACCAGAAATACCACAATGGAAGTGGGAACAAATAGCTATGGATTTTATTACCAAGCTACCCCGTACTTCCAGCGGACACGATTCGATTTGGGTCATCGTTGATCGTTTGACCAAGTCCGCACACTTCTTGCCGATCAGAGAAAACTACAAGATGAAAAGGTAGCAAGAAACTATGTCGATGAAATAGTAGTGCGGCACGGGGTGCCATTATCTATTATTTTAGATCGGGACAGTTGATTTACATCGCGGTTCTGGATTGCAACAATCTCTAGGGACAAGTGTAACCTTGAGCACCACTTATCATTCACAAACGGATGGACAAAATGAGCGAACAATTCAAACCCTAGAGGATATGTTGAGAACATGCATCCTAGACTTCGGTGGAAGTTGGGATAAACATGTACCACTCATTGAGTTCTCCTACAACAACAGCATTGGATGTGCTCCGTTCGAAGCACTATACGGTAGAAAATGTCGGCCTCCAATTTGTTGGACTGAAGTGGGAGACAACAGAATCACTGGGCCTTAACTTATTCAGGAAACTACTGATAAGATAGCCCAGATTCAACAGAGATTACAAGCAACACGAAGCCGCCAAAAGAGTTACGCAGACAAACAGCGAAAGCCTTTGGAATTCGAAGTGGGTGATCGAGTCATGTTGAAAGTGTCCCCATGGAAAGGCGTGGTTCGTTGTGGGGCTAAAGGCAAGTTAGCACCAAGGTATGTCGGACTGTTTGAGATAACTCAACGCATACGTCTTGTGGCATACAGACTCAGACTCCCTGATGAACTCAGCGGAGTACATGACGTATTTCACGTATCAAACCTCAAGAGATGTCTCGCGGATGAATCATTGATCATGCCTCTGGAAGAGATACAAGTGGATGAACAATTACATTTCATTAAAGAATCTGTAGAGATTATGGATCGCGAAGTCAAGAGAATGAAACAAAGCTATCTCCCTATTGTAAAGGTTCGTTGGAACTCCAAGCGCAGACCATAATTTACCTGGGAGCGTGAGGATCACATGAAGACAAAGTATCCCCACCTGTTTGAAAAAGCAGTGCCCGACAATGATGCTTAAATTTTGGGACGAAATTTCTTTAACAAGGGGAGACTGTGACATCTAGTACCTGATCGTCCGGCAAGTCTGTACGATATGTGTACTTTCATTATTTACTGTGTGTAAATACAATGTATGAACAGTGTGTGATCACAGAACTCAGAAAAACAAGAAACAGTTGTACATATTTAAATGAAAAACTTAAATGTTGTAAGTACAACAACTCATGATAACCAACAGTTGTTTGTATTTAGGTGAAAATCTAAGTATAGTTAATACAAGAATCAAGTGAAACAACAGTGTACAAACAAAACAACAAGAACATGTCGGTTGCGATCTGATATCCATAGATGACAGGAATCAGATGGCCGATAATTCATTATGAAAACAATGTGAATTCAAGGAAAACAATGTGAAAACAGGAAGTCTAGTTGAGTCCGTCAGTGAGGAAACACAATTCAGAACATAAATGCAGTGTTATTTCAGAATAATGAACTGACAGTGTGTTTGCGTGGGTGACGATTCACACAAACATATCTGTGAGTTTAATGTTTGGAAATGATGACTGAAAAGTAGAAAACAAAAGTCAGAAAGCAAAACCATCGTCGTGTTCGATCGGGTGACGATTCAAACGAATACGCGCGAAGGTGACGCGATCTGAAGAAACGTTTAAAATAAGCGAATTCGATGAAATAATTTAAGATAAAAAATTTAGAATATTTACTAGGAATAACCATCTTTTAACTATTTAAAAACAACTCTTTTTATTTAAAATACGTAAATACGCGCGTAACGATCCAGAAATGCAACGAAGTCACGAACTGGGCAAACGAGACGAACCCGAATACCCTTGGGGTATATAAAGACTAAATGAGTTCTTTATCCTCATTTCCCCTACACATTCTCTCTCTAAAAACCCATTCCTGGTTTCACTCTCTCTCTCTAGGGTTTCAAGCTTCAACTCTTCATATCTCACTCAATACTCCACCAAATCATCCCATCTTGGTACCAAATCGAAGCTACAAACATCCCCTACATGAAAGTACAGTCGATCTAGAGCAAAAACCAGTGAAAATCATGGTATAAGGTCTGCAAGTTTTGGGTTTTAGGGTTTTCGAAACCCTTGTTCGAACATCTCTCTAAAACCGGTTCACACCACTTCAAAACTTTAGAGAAAACATGTCACACCCCCAACTTTCAAGTAACGGAATCATATCGTTTGGGACGTGACAAACCAGGATCTCAGATCATTAGACATAGCGAAGACCTCTATATGCTTTTCAAACATAAACTTTGGTCTTAGTTGTAAAATTTCATAGTTTTAACGTTGCGGAAGCGTTTGTAAAAGTAAACCTATATCATGTTTACCACAAATGTATATTACAATGTTAATGTTTTAAGTAACCAAATTTAAAAAAACTGAAGTATAATTGATGCATGAGACTCGATCTCCTAGTCCCTGCCTGCTGAATCTCGTACCTTAGCGTCATGAGAAAATATGCAAGTATAGTCAACACAAAGGTTGGTGCATACACAGGTTTGTATGAGTAATCACAAATGCTTGAATCAATTATTTGAAAAAGCTGTTTGTATATAATGTTTGCAGATCACATGATCACACATTGCATAGTCATGATAGCTAGTCATTGTACTATTTACATAAGTGGTCGACACCGAAGCTGACTGCTGTAATGTTTGATAGCCTTTTCCCTATTGTCTAGCATAAACAATAAAAATGTGTGTTTGGTCAGTTAAACACTTGCATAGATCCCATCTACCAAGTGAGGTTTGTCAAACCCAATAGATCTATCTTCAACTACCACGCTTTGCACTACGGCAAACTAAAAGGTTCGATAATGTAGGCTTTGTAATGCTATGTTTGCACTTATAGTAAACAGCTAACTCATGCAATTGATATGTGTCTAAAAGAGTTTGTTTGTGCATGTTTTCTCCCCCAAACCAGTAAAAGTAGAAAAGGGGATGTGTCCGCACCTTTGATAGAAATGGAATGATCAAACACACGTGAAATCGCGTAAACTGTCTTCTACGAGAAATCTGTGTTTCAACAATAATCGTTGCGTTATTCGGGATGTCGTTTTGTGTTTGAAATCACATACGTGTCAACACATGTATGTTAGAGTGTTAGAACTGTGCATTTATAAGTACGTGTGCCTTTACAATCTTTTAAATAAAATCATATAACCGTATATGATTTTATTTAAATAAACGTAATTATACGCGATTACGTTTTCAGGTTAAAATGTGAATTTTATTATTTTATTTTGTTTGGAATTGATTTTGGTTTTAAAGCAATTCGAACGAGTTGAATCGGAGTTAAAATGAACGAAATATGATGAAAATACTAAAAATTGTTCAAAAATCAAAATAGTTGGAGGCCGGGTTCGAACCCGTGACCTCCAAGTCCACACACACACTCCCAACCAGCTTGTTTGCTTCAACATTTGTGATTAACTTTGATTTTAAATAATTTTAAGAACCACTTGACTAGCTCCCCTTTTGTTAAGCATAACCGAACCAAAGACTCCAATTTGACACAAATTCGAACCCGATCGAACCCACAACCTTAGGGATTTTGTTCCTGGAGTCCAACCGACTCTGTGTGTGGTTTTAATTCGATGATTTCATCAAAATCATAGTGTTTTATGAACCTAATCAGATTCGAACCCTAACCGTTTACTCCTTAATGCAATTTCGTCAAATTTGATCATCTTTGGCGCAAACTCCATAGGGTTTTCCTTACACTAGGGATTTAGAACTCATCAGGATTGTTTAATTTGAAAATTAAGTTCATTCTCAACAAAATCCCCAAATCATTTTCATCCATAAACCCTAGAATTCAAAATCATTTAAGTTGTTGTTGTTGTTTAAAATTGACATAGGGATTTCTTTGAAATGATGTTTTTGAATCTTTCTGTAGAGTTTAATTAAATTAAAAAGCTTGTTTGAATCAAAATCCCCAAAACGATTTTAAGCATGAACCCTAGTTATAGAACTCCATCAATTCGATGTTCATACACGAATTGCTTATAGGTATTAGTTTAGTTGGAACCTTCTGAAACTTCCCATGCTATTTAATTTGATTCTTCAACTCGTTCTCATGGAAACCCCCAAATGGGTTTATAAGACAAACCCTAGAATAGGAACTCCCTCAATTCATCGCTATTTGATTAAATTAACATGTGTTTATCTTTTCACAGACATACACGAAACTACTGATGTAGTTTAATTTAGTTTTTGAATTCATTTTGTTAGCAACCCCCAAAACGCCATACGTGATGAACCCTAGAATTAGTGTTCATCCAATTCGTTGTTAAGACACAAAATCAGGTTTATCCTTAATCGGCTACATTAGGGTGTGTAGAAGTGATTTCTTACCTCGTTTGATGTCGAATGTATGTGGTTCTATTGTAAGCCCTAGTTTCGCCCTTGATCGTAATCCTTCTTCCCGAGCTTCTGGAATCGATTGATTGCTTGTAAGTGACTCTAAAAGTGCCGATTGGAGTGTTAGAGAGTTCAATTGTGAGAATTATGATTTGATGTTTACGAATTTGTTATGAATAGGGATGGTTTCGACTCTTGAAGTCGTTTTGAGTTAAATTCGATCATTAATAGGCCTAATAACGTATGATTGTTGTTAAGGATCATTAGTATACATAATTGGGAAGTTTAATTGGGTTAATTTCAACTGTTACATGTGAATTTCGAATTTATTTTGATTAAATCACATGAACTTTGACTTCTAAGGTCAAAATTGAACTTTTAAACTAATTACAAGTCTAAAGTTTGTAATTAAAGTGTATTGGGACTGATTTCTGTTAATTCTAATCCCTTAGGTTTGATTGTATTCGATTTTGTCAAAATTCTGTTATTTTCTGACTAACGGGGTTAATCTGGAATGCCGGATTGTCGCATCATCCCCTTGTTGAAGGAATTTTCGTCCCGAAAATTGCTTAGTGTTAGAAGTAGTTAGGAAACTACTTGTGAGTTCAAATTGTACTTACAAGTGTGATACTGATCATTCTATGTGCTTGTGTGTACTCACACACAAGGTTCAACGTTTGCAACATCACGCCTAAGTGTGATCGTTCTATGTAACTGTTTGCGTGCCCACTAGTTAGTGCTCCTAACTGTGAACGTGCGCGTTTAATCATATTGTACTATGTAACCCTCGCACATAGCCACATGTTTGCAATTGTTTAAACTATGTAGTCTTGCACCTAGCAAATGTTTGGATGTAGTCGACAAAATAGAAACTTCCAAAATTCATGCGTACCTGTAAATTCACGAGTACATGGGCCCTTGTATTCATCAATTTACCTTACACAATTATTCTGATTCCTTCTATATGTAACTCCACCGTTGTTTAACCGTTCATGATTGTACCACCATGAAATGTTGTACATCAAATGTAATGTTTGAAATGTATTACCTTGTTTGAAATCAATCATTTATGTACTACTATGAAATGTTTGTGTTTGCAATCTGCAATGAAATCAATACTATAAGGTGTTTGTGCTTACAGTTAGAGTGTGTAATATCACATCATCCCCTTGTTGAAGGAAATTTCGTCCCGAAATTTAACGTGCCTTCATAATGTTTGTTGTTGTTTTGAATAAGTGGGGATACTTTTTCATCATTTGGTCTTCCCTTTTCCATGTGAATTCAGGACCACGTCGTGAATTCCACCGAACTTTGACTATCGAAATCTTGCTTTGTTTGAGTTGTTTGACCTCTCGGTCCATGATTTCAACTGGTTCCTCGATGAATCGTAACTGTTCGTCCACTTGTATTTCTTCAAGTGGTACTACCAATGTCTCATCAGAAAAACATTTCTTCAAGTTCGAAACATGAAATACATCACGAACTCCGCTGAGTTCATCCGGTAATTTGAGTTGATACGCTACCGGACCAATCCTTTTTAGGATCTCAAAAGTTCATACGTATCGTGGGCTAAGCTTCCCGCTCTTGCCAAATTGTGTCACACCTTTCCAAGGTGACACTTTTAGAAGAATCATGTCTCCTACTTGAAATTCCAACGGTTTGTGGCATTTGTCAGCGTCACTCTTCTGTCAATCCCGAGTCGCTGCCATACGGTTCCGGATTTGTAAGAGAATTCCACCAACGGTAAGTGGTTTTCCCAGCTTCCATTAAAGTCAATTACACATGCCCACAACATATCTTCGAGTGTCTGAATCGTACGTTCACTCTGACCGTCTGTTTGTGGGTGATATGTTGTACTCATGCCTAAACGAGTTCCCAATGACTTATGGAGTGATTTCCAAAAGTTTGAAGTAAATCGGCATCCCGATCTGATATGATAGAAATTGGTACGCAATTTCATGCTACCACTTCCTTGATGTAAATACGAATCAGTTTCTCCATTTTGTCAGTTTCTTTAACTATCAAGAAATGTGCAGATTTCATTAACCGATCGACAATTACCCATATCGTATCATAACCACTTGGTGTACAGGGTAACTTAGTAATAAAATCCATCGAAATGTGTCTCCATTTCCACATCGGTATTTCTGGTTATTGCAGCAAACCAGATGGTTTCTAATATTCAACTTTGACTTTCGAGCAAGTCAATCATTTGCTAACGTACTTAGCAATGTCGGCTTTCATGTGAGGCCACCAATACAGTGCCTTTAACTCATGATACATCTTGTCTGATCCCGGATGGACTGAATATCTAAACTTGTGTGCTTCATCCATCACGAGTTCCCTTAAACCACCATGCAAAGGTATCCATAGTCGATTAATAAAATAACGAATTCCATCAGGCTTAACATCCAGTTGTTCTTCCATTCCTCATAAGGATTCCTGTACCAAGTTATCCTTTTCTAAAGCTTTAAGCTGAGTACTGCGTACCTTGTCAGGTAAGTCAGTATGTATTGTCATCATAAGTGCGCGAACTCGTCTTGTTGATGTGGTGTCTTTTCTGCTTAAAGCGTCAGCTACCACATTAGCTTTTCCCGGATGGTACTTGATTACACATTCGTAGTCATTCAACAACTCAACCCATCGTCGTTGTCTCATATTAAGCTCCTTCTGATCAAAGATATGTTGCAAACTCTTATGATCAGTGTAAATGGTACACTTGGTTCCATATAAGTAATGCCTCCAAATTTTCAAAGCAAAAACCACTGCTCCTAACTCCAAGTCGTGAGTAGTGTAATTCTTTTCGTGTGGTCTCAGTTGCCTTGAAGCGTAAGCAATCACTTCATCACGCTATATCAACACACATCCCAAACCCTGTGCAGATGCATCACAATACACCACAAAGTCTTCCGTCCCTTCTGGTAAGGACAGAATCGGCGCACTGCAGAGTTTCTGTTTCAATAACTGGAATGCAGCTTCCTGTTTATCCGTCCAGTTATACTTCGTTCCCTTATGCGTAAGAGCTGTAAGTGGTTGAGCGATCTTTGAGAAACCCTCAATGAACCGTCGTTAATAACCCGCCAAACCAAGGAATTGCCATACCTCAGTAGGTGTCTTTGGATCTGTAGAGCCCACTAAACGATGAAGCCTGACAAAGTCCACCCAGAAGAGTCAATGCCCAGACTGCTGACTATTTTCGTGTACTGCAAGTTCGAGTACACGAAGTTGTTCGTATACTCGAACATGCATACTATACTTCGTGTACTCCCAGGCCTAGTATAAATAGACGTATTTTGTACAGGTTTAGGTTGGAATCCCGAGGCAGCCGTTCTCTATACGTATTGAGGCGCTTGTACTCGAAGTTTTTCAATATTTATAAAGTTTGCATTTTTCTACTTGCTTTCGTGTCTCTAACTTGGATTCCGCACTTGTTGGAAATCATTGATGATGTTTACAAAGATAAAGTTCTGTTCTTGATCAGTTTGGAGACCTACAAGTGGTATCAGAGCTCGAGTGCTCTTTTCATCATCAAGGTAACAACTTTTTGAAGCAAGTTTCCTCCTTTATCATTCTTCTCTATTCCTACTAGATACTGTATAAATTTGGGACTCTAAATGTTAAGAAATAATTTTATAAAATTTTTCTTAAGTATTTTCGAGTTCAAAATTTTTCAAGTTCAGCTATTTCGAGTATAGATAGAGTGTTCGAAGAAAAGCTACGGGTTCGACTACAGGAGATTTTCGAGTGCAAAGAAATTTCGACTACAAGGGAAGTTCGAATACAGTTGGATTTTCGAGTACAGACATATTTCGAATACTGCATCATTTTCGAATACAGATTAACTTTCGTGTACTCGAATTTCGATTACATCCAGGATTTCGAGTGTAGACTGATTTGTTCACGTCGGGCAGTTTTATTGATTTTCATCTACAGGGAACTACAGGGAATTCGTGTACAACACTTAGAAATTTTCTGATTCATCATGGCTTCAAAGAATCTGACAAATTTGTCAAACTTGCTCAATCTGGACAATGAGATCGGCACCGGAACAAAGCCACCAAGGCTCGTGTCGGGAGATAACTTCCAAGACTGGAAATTCCGATTTCAGTCATTTATCAAGTATACTGATCCCAAGCTTTGGAGATCAATTGAGGAGGGTCCCTTTGTACCTTCATACCAGAGTGAGCTCAATGGTCCTCTCGTTCCCAAGGATCCAGAACTGTACACCGACAATGACATACTCATGATGGAGAAGGATGAAAAGGCGTATGCCTCGATCACAATGGCTTTATCAACTGATGTTGCTCACGGATTCAAGGAACATAAGACTGCAAAGGAACTCTGGAATGCCTTAGTTTAAAGATTTGAAGGAAATGAGGACATGCGAGGGAGTCGGAAGGACATGCTCAGGCAAAGGTTCAACATGTTTAATCGTATCAAGGGAGAGTCTCTTGAAGCACAACTTAACAGATTCACACATCAAATGACTGAAATGACCAGTTCTGGAATAGAAATGACCAAGGGAGAGGTGAACAAGAAGCTGCCAAACTCATTGCCTTACACCTGGAATTCAAATTGTACTACAATCAAAAGGACCAAAGATATGTACAAGACTTCTTTGAGTGAGCTGATTTCGAGCATCAACTCCTATGATATGGATGATAAGCACAGAGCACTGAATCATGCCAGCTCCATGGGAATTGCAACCGTATCAGAAAATTCTGCACTTTTGTCTGCTATCAATCTTCAGACTCCAGGGATGCACCACTATCAGAACTCTCCATCTCAATCAATTACCTTTGACCCGCATTTCTTTCATCTGGACAAGATGGATCAGTGCCCAAACTTAATCCAGAAAGTGAAGAAAATATGCTGATGTTCAAAGGATTCATGAACAGCTACAATGCATTCATAGCAGGAGAATTGGCACCCGCCAATCATACTCAAGACAATCTGGAGCAGCTAAATCCTGCTGATGTTGAAGAAATGGATATTTCTTGGCAGATGGCTATGACGGTGTTTAGAGCTAAAAAGTTTATCAAAAGATATGGAAGAAACAGCTTTGGAAACAACCCAGGAAAGAAGCTTGGGTTTGATAAATCAAAACTTCGGTGTTACAACTGTGACCAGCTTGGTCATTTTGCTAGGGAATGTATGCAGCCAAAAGTGGTCAAAGAAGGAGAAAAGAAGTCTGAAGAGAAAAGAGTGAATGCTGCTGCAGGAGGAAGTGCTAGTACGTCTAAAGCACTGGTGACTCAAGAGACTGACTCCTATGATTGGAGTGATCAGGTGCAGGAACTAGAACTAACTCTGAGTCACGCCTTCATGGCTGAGGTGGACGACAAGCAGAAAGAGGTAACTGAAAATCTTTGCTCTACCTCGTGCATAGATAAAGTATTGAAGTACAGATCACACAATGAATCATTAATCAAAGAAGTAACTAAACTTAAATACTTTAACTCAGAATTTCTTAAAAATGAGGGAATTTTCAAAAGAAAACTTGAAGCAGAGGGACGGGATGTAGCAAGGTTAAAAGAACTTCTAAGTGACAAAGAGTCCAACTATCGAGATGCTCGACGAAAAATCGATGAACTCACTCTAGAGTTGGACCAAGTAAAATCTCAACTTTCTAAAACATCAGTAAAATGTGAAAGATTTGATTATTCAAGCAAGGTTTTGGAAGATATGACATCCACGCAATTCCAGGAAAAGAAGGGCAATGGGATTGGGTATAATGAATGCAAACCACCTTTTAATCATAACTACTCAATTATGCCTAAGCTCAACACATCGGTTGATGATTTGCTGTCACAGTCTGATCGAAAGTTCGAATTCAGCACTGGTTTTGACAAACCTGTTCCTTTGACAGCAGATCCCATAGAAACCAGTCCCAATATTTCTGATGATTCTGATATATGTGCAGATAATTTAGACAAGGCAGGTATGAAAGGGAAGATTGAAGAAATAAGTGCTGAGAAGAGCACAGATTGTTCAACATCTTTTGGAACATCATCTTTTATTTCAAACTCTAATTTTGTTGGAAAAGTTGATAAATTTAAAATGAAACAGAACGAGATGTCAAAAAGTTTTAAATCAACTTTTGTTAAGAGTGATGCTATTTTGGAAACAACATCTTTGCATTTACATCATGATTTTAAGGATCATTCTACAGTCACAATTGAGGCAGGTTCAAATTTGAATCCTAACTGTGAACCTTTTGTTCCAACAAGGTCATTGGAACAAGCTTCTGCAAGCATTTCATCTAATTCTTGTGATTGTGATGTAAAACCCTTTGATCCTAAGGAATTTAATGAGAAATTATGTTGCTTTGTTTGTGGTAAACCTGGTCATATTGCCAGAAATTGTCTGCACAGACCTACTGAATTCTTTTATGGAAAGAATCAGAAGGTCACCCCTAAGGCAAAACATTCTTTCAAACCAAAGAGGACTGATCAATCCTCAATGTCTAGGGTGACTCATCAGAAAGATCTGCAAAAACAATCCACTGCCAAAATAAAAAGATTACCAAAACAATATCAGTATGGCTTTCCTAAGCAGAAATCAAACTTTTCAAAAATTAAAAACAAGACACACTGGAGAAGTAATCTAACTTTTAGCATTCCATTAACACCAGTTAAACATGGCAGTGGTACTGAATCAAAGACTGAAAAGGTTAAAACAGTTAAAAGGAAAGAATCTGGCATTTCAATTGTGCCTAAACCTGTTATGGTTTGGGTACCTGTTTCTCATTGATTGTGTATAAAATGCAGGGATGGCCAAGTAAGCTCAAACATGTTTAGTATGTAGATAGTGGTTGCTCCCGGCACATGATTGGGGATTTTTCTCAGTTGCATGAAGTTACACCATTCAATGGAGGATATGTATCATTTGCAGGGGATAAGGGAGGAAGGATAAGTATGAAGGGCACGGTCACAAATGGAACTCTTAGTTTTGAATACATGTACTATGTTGAAGAAATCAATCACAGTCATTTGAGTGTTTCTCAGATCTGTGACAAGAGTTTTCAACACACTTCACAAACATGGAGTGTCTTATTCTTAAGCCTGGTTTTGTGGTGCCTGAAAAGTTGATTCTGATGAGAACTCCAAGAATAAACAATGCCTATATTATCAACATGAATTCAGATTCATTCACTGAGAACACTTGCTTGTTCTCAAAGGCATCGGAGCATGATTATCTGTTATGGCATCGAAGATTGGGTCATGTAAATCTCAAGAATCTGAACAGACTCGCCAAGGGAGATCATGTAATAGGTTTGCTCTCTAAAGATTTTTCCACTATTGAAAAGTGCATCGCTTGTGCCAAAGGAAAGTAACACAAAAGACCCCACAAGCCAAAATTATTCAACTCTATCTCCTCATTTCTTCAACTTCTTCATATGGATCTCTTTGGACCGGTCAATATAATGAGTATCGGGAAGAAGTCATACTGTCTGGTAGTGACTGACGATTATTCCAGATTCACTTGGGTGTTCTTTCTAGCCAAGAAGGATGAGACACCTGAGATCCTGAAGAAGTTTATTACCTTAATTGAAAATCAGAGAAACTTGAAGGTCAAGGTAATTAGAACTGATAATGGCACTGAATTCAGAAATCAGACTCTTATAGATTTCTGTGATGAGAAAGGAATTGCTAGGCAATACAGTGCAGCCAGAACTCCTCAGCAAAATGGAGTTGCTGAAAGAAGGAACGGAACACTTATAGAGGCTGCACGAACAATGTTGTCGGAGTCAAAGCTGCCAATTTTCTTCTGGGCCGAAGCAGTTAACACTGCTTGCTATGTTCAAAATCGAGCTCTACTGAACAAGCGTCATCAGAAGACTCCCTATGAGATTCTCTTCAATAAGAAACCCAAGGTTGGCCACTTCAAGTCATTCGGATGTCCTTGTACTCTTCTTCATACAGAGCCCAGTCACAAGTTTGATGATAAGGCTGATGAGTGTTATTTTGTGGGATATTCATCCGAAAAGGCAGCCTACAGAGTTTACAACAAAAAGACTCGGATGATTGTGGAATCATACTACATAGATTGGCGAGAAATGAACTCCACAGATGCCGGTTCTGGTCCAAACTTGTTATTTGAGTATGATTCTACCTTCAGGCCTTTTAACCACACATCAGAAAGTGCAAAATCATCCGAGCAAACTGATGATTTGTTCAAAAGTGATGATGTAGACTATAGGGTTGTCTATGGTCCATGTGATCCAAGCCTCTTAAAAGTTGATCCTCTAGGCATGTACAATCGTGCACCTCCAGCCCAGCCATGTAACGACCCATTTCAAGAAAATATTAAAATATAATATAATTGTTGAATAATTATCGTTATATTTTAATTGGTGGGTGTTTTAATAAAATTTGGGGTGTTAGAGTTAACTAGTAAGTAACTTAATTAGGTTGGTTGAATTAATTAACTAAATATCAAGTTTGAGGGACTAAAATTGCCAAATGAGTAAAGTTATTAAGAAAGGGGAATAAAACTTTGACTTAGTCAAAATACACATTTCATGTGTGTGTTTGTGTGTGTCTGGCGACAAGAGGAAGAGAAGAGCCAAGGGAGATCGACCAAATTGGAGCATGATTCTTGGTCTGATCGTTAATGCAACTAAGGAATTGAGTTCTCCTTGCTTCATACTACATCTAGGTAAGTAATTTTGTTACTTTTGGTGGTGAAATTCGTGGGTCTCTTATGGGGGTGTGAGTAGGATGGGTCAAATCCGAAATTGGAGGTTTAGATGGTGTTATACGTTGTAAATCATCATGTAGATCATCTAAGAACAACCTTTTGATCATTTTATGGAGTTTGACAAAGTTAGATGAAAATGGTGTTCTTATGGTTCATGAAGAAGATGAACTAGGAGGTTTAAAATGAGTGTTGGATAATAGCTTAGATGATAACATGATGATTTCTAACATTTAAAGTCGGATAACAATGGTGAATTGTGGTGATATTTGGAGTTGGATGTAGTTGACATGTGTAGGTGAAATTCCTGCACACAAGTTGTTTGATGAAATGTCAACAACTTGAATTTTTACCTAATGATGTGTTCAAAGGGATGGGTGAGGTTAATTGATTGTTATGATCACAAAAGGTGAAAATTTTGTGATTAGGGGGTAGTTTGACTATAACCTAGGTGTAATTGGTGATATAGTCAATTGGATGAAATTTGACTAGTTATAGTCAAATCTTGTATTTAACCTATTAGTTGTGATAATAGGAAACGATAGTGGGAGGAGATTTTGGTGGTGGACCACTTGTCGAGACAAGGTGATGGTGGTGAAAGCCAAGGATTAAGTCAAAGATCGGAAAAGGCCAAGTTGACTTTGGTGAAGATCCTACGGGCTAAGGTGAGTCACCTACTCACTAATTATGCAACCATAAGTCATATTAGTGTTGTTATGGGGGTGTTAAAGTTGACTAATTGGTGAATACTAGGTGTGTGTAGCGTAAAATCAATGTATGTAGAAAATGCATTGATATGCTAGAATTTGATGAATTGGTTTTGATTTGGTGTTTGGAGATTTAATTGGTGCATATTGTGTATATGGGTGTAAATATGATTGAATTGGTGTTCAACTTGGCAATGCATGAGGAATATGCGTTGTTAAGTTAGTATATGTATATAATACCACATATAGTGGCAATTGGAGTATTTGACTTAGTTGTTGGTCAAATGGTGATTAAATTGGAGTATATTAGTGTGTAGATATATGAATTTGGGGTTTGGTGTATAATTGATTATATGTGCTAAAATGTATGTTGACTTGGTGTTGGTCAACAACATGCAATTATGTGGAATATGCATGTTGTGTGTTAGGTGTTTGTTTTAGTGCATGACTTATTGGTGTTTGGTGACCAATTGGGGTATAATTGGTGTGTGTGTGTGTATTTAGGGGTTATGGTGATCAATTGGTGTACAATTGATGTATGTATGATTTTGGGAGTTTGGGGATTAAATTGGTGAATTGGTGTTTGTATATTGGGTGTGTGACAATAACATGCAATAAGGTGTTATATTTGCTTAGTTATTGTAATGGAGTTAGTTTAAAAAGTGGTGTGGTGAAACAAGAATGATTCACAAGGGGTGTGAACTTCTTATTTGGAATTCGACTGAAAATAGTCAAACAATTCACAAGTGGTGTGAAATTGGAGTTGGGTTGAATCACAAGTGGTGTGATCTTCCCATGGTGAATCTATGGTGTTTAAGTAAATCACAAGTGGCGTGATTGCTTAACTTGGGAATCCTTGGTGAAAAAGGAATTCTTAAGGAAGTGGTGTGAATCATAATTTAAATATTGATGGTTGTAGAGTTTAACACTTTAATTGTGTTTTAAAGTGTTTATGAATATACATTTCAATTGTTGTATATATTGTAATGGTGGTAAATTGGAAATCCTTGGAGTGAAAGGAAGTTCCAATGGGTTGGGTGAAAAATGTAGTTTTAACGGGTTTGGGTGAAATGACTCGTTAGTAACTCGTTTTATGTTTATGTTTAATTAAGTCACCAAAGTGTGTTTGGTACTTGATTAATATGTCCATATGGTGTTATGGAATGTATTTGGGGTTAAGGAAAAAGTCGGAAACGATTTCGGGGGTTAAAATGGGCGAAAAAACTGCGCAGACACAGGTCTGGGCGCCCAGTGCGCCCATCAGTGCGCCCATCAGATATCAGTGCGCCCAAAATGTTCTGTAGTGCGCCTGCAGTGCGCCCAACCAGTGCGCTGGACACTGAAAATTGTCTGAAATTTCGTGTGATTGACCGGGTTATTCGGGGGGGTCAATGGGGTGAACTCACTTAGTTCTTATGAACTAACACTTGATTGTTGGGTGTGTTTTCAGGTTTTAAATAGATACAAATGGGTGATGCGAGCTCGAGATCGGAAGGAAAGGATCGAACTATCATTTGTAAAACATATACTTTGGTGTAAATTACATATTGGGGTGTATGTAATGTTTTTGTATGTTTTGAAAACCTTAAACTATAAGTTTTTGAAAGTCTTAAGTGGTAAACATGTTTTGTAAACCAAACATGTATGTGGATTTTTCTGGGACCTAAATCTGATGTTGTTTTTAACACGTGTTTACGTGTGGGAATTTCGGGGCTTACAAGTTGGCATCAGAGCCAATGGTTTGAGCGAATCAAGTGCGTCATGAACACTTGAACTCAAACTTTTGTGCTCTTAATAAGAGGTGGAGGTGTTCGATCCAGGATCCGATCTCGCAGCCGGTGTTTGAGGTTAGTGTATCTATTACCTGTATTGATTATGAATGACTAATTGTGTGGATACAATTGTGTCATTTATGTTGATTTGGTGTTAACTAAAGTTCTAAATCAGGATGTGGGATGATGAAGTTATGGAAATGAACATGGGATGATTGTATTGTTATGCCCGGCCAGTATAACGTTACTATTGTTGCATGATCATGACTTTAACAGAATCTTCTCAAATCATGGTATAGAATTGTATGTGTTGTAGAAATGGTTGATTGTTATGTGTTGTATGCATAACTTGAAATAGTGTCATTGCATGTTAATTGATAATTGACACTAGAATTGAGTGAATCCACAGGTGTGTGGAATTACATGTAAGTCCACTGGTGTGTGGCATTGGGGTAAATTTACGGATTGTGTGGAGTTACATATAAGACCACAGGTGTGTGGCATTGGGTGAATCCACATTCGTGTGGAAATACATGTAAGACCACAGGTGTGTGGCATTGGGTGAATCCACATTCGTGTGGAAATACATGTAAGACCACAGGTGTGTGGCATTGGGTGAATCCACATTCGTGTGGAAATTAATGTAAGTCCACAGGTGTGTGGCATTGGGGGAAAATCCACATTCGTGTGGAATATCATGTAAGATCACTGGTGAGTGACATTGAATTTATCGTGTAAGACCATAGAGGTGCGAGTCTTGGTAGTAATGATATGGAGTAAATGGTGTCAAAACAAAGTAGTTGTTATTACGCATGTGGAATATGCATTATTCTGTGAATTCGGGCGTGACATGTAAGTCCATTTTGGAATGGCATTGGGTTTGGCGTATAAATTCCACATTCATGTGGCATGAGGGGTAATTCACATGCAGGTGGGAGCTAATTTTGGTGAGACTATAAAATTTGGGTGGTTTGATATGTTGACAATGGTTTGTTGTATAAACCTTGCATAACTAAATTCTGGTTTAGATGATCTACAAGTGGTGTAGACATTTAAATACGAATGTGGTGTTAAAAGGTGTAGTTAATCAATTTAATACTAGGTGAAATTAGTATATTGATTGACAATAGGAGAATGCATGTACCACACATATGTATGTTATATTGAGCCATAAAGGCGTGTTTGGTGTCTGGTGTGGTTTAAAAAAAAAAACGTATATAGTGCGGATTTGGTGATCGTGAATTGAAGCACATATGTGTGATGACTTGTTGAAAATACGAGTCATATGTTGTTTGGTGTGAATAATGAAAGACATGTGTGTTAGGATATGTGGATTATCCTTGGTTGAAATTGATTAAAAGAGAATGCTTTCTTTTTGGGTGTTAATGGTGTTGACACATAGTGTCGTTATGCAATGTCAAAGGTTTTGGCAAGAGTGTCGTAACTGGGGAGTGGTGTCACACCCCTGCGCCGCGTGCGGAATCCACGGCGCGGTGACGTATGATCAGTTGAATCATGCACAAGTATTGAATAAGAACAACCACAATGGATTACTATGTTTCATAATGTTAAGACAATTGTTTAGTTACAGACAACTATCTACCAAAAGTAAGACAACTACAGACCCAAAATATAGTTTACAAAATAAGACTCCAAACAAGACAATTAAACATTTAGGATTTAGTGAGTTTCTATTCCATCCTAGCATGTTTCTTCATCTTGTTCTATCTTAGAATGGTCTCCTTAGTTGTCCCTGAGAATGTCTTAAACCTGATTACCTGAAACACGTGAAAAGTAACTGTCAACTACAGACGTAGTTGGTGAGAACAATAGGTTTAAGCATTTGTAAACATGAGTATATGATATAAGACATAGGTAAGTTAAAGCATCATAAGATTCACACGGATGAGTTGCAACCCAAACTAACATCAAGTAAGAAAATGAGTGTAAACAGTCCAATCACTGTTTGCACATGAGTCAACATCTAATATCAAGTCCCAAACCACGTTTGGAGTTAGATAATATGTCAACAGTTTTGAATAAACCATATGTAACCGAAATCTGCAGTTAGTTTATAAAACAGATTTAAAAACTAACTGCAGCAATCGGCCTGCCCCAATGTATGTGTCCGCTTTCCCTTGTTGTGATCACCCAGTACTAACGCTAATGAATATGATACTTGATGGGTTTTTAAGTTTGTTTACAACAAATGACACCATGTTTTCTGAATCTTACTTTAACCGGATGTGTTAATGTCTTATTGAAAACCTGGATTTAACTCCACGAGTTGAATCCTTTGTTTATGTAACATGAAATGAATCTCTTGATTTGAATACCATGATGTGAACAACTTGACTTGAATACCATGTTTTGAACCATGAGTTTGAATACCATGTTTTGAACCATTGAATTTGAGTACCATGTTGTGAACCACTTGTTTTGAATACCATGATGTGATGACCTTGTATAACAACAAGGTTTATAGCAAAAGAAAGGTTGATGAAATCATTTATTTAAAAATGTTTATCCTTTAAAAGATCATTTGAGTAAAACAGTTAATAAACCTTTCAAGAAAACATTTTAAAATCCTTTTTAGTAATAAGGGTTTAATAGTAAATAATTCCCTTAAAACAGTTGACAATTTCCTTAAACAGTTGAAGAATCACTTGGATTCATAGAATAAACCTGTAATGTTTATGAATGCACATACACTGTGCAATGAAACAAGATTGAAATAGCGGTTTTGATCACGTGTTCCACCCCCAAAACAGTTATAAAACAGTAAAAGAGGGGCTAAAGTTCTCACCTGTCTGCAGTAGACTCTGAACTAAACAGTTAGCAAGTAGCAAACAAGACTTCTAATGATTTCCTATAACGATGTAATCATACATAAGATATAGAATTTATAATTGTATAACTTTGATTCATTGATTGACCTGTTTTCTCTTGAACTTGTTTAACTTGATTACTTGATTGATCATGGGTTCAAGAACTTGTATAATGATCCTTTGTACAACAATATGATTGCTTCACATTTGTTTAAGTATTTGATAAACCATTCGTTAACATGACTTATGAAAATACGTTCCAATTGTTTATGTTTTTGAAATTGTGATTTGATCATATAATTAGGATAAGTTGCAACTTAAACCAATTACGACCAAATTTACATGTACTTAGGATATGTGAACCACAATATGAGCCTTAAGCCCATAAAACTATGATGGGCTTAAGTATAAGTCCATGACCTTTCACGATAACAAGAGTCAATTTAATATGATATTTGGCCATGCAAGTTCCTAAGCGATGTTAGGCCATCTGAAGATTAAACTAGTCTACCCAATCAATTGGGTTTAGTTTAAGTATATGGCCAAGTTGATAATGGAGTTGGGCCGAATGGATTTATGGATTTGGGCCAATTAAAGATCATGTCGGGCCAACTCTAACTCCCTTGGGCTTGATTTCACCTACTAGATTTAATATCATTGCAATTGGGCCAAGTATGGTTTGGGTTGGGCCAAAATGGGTGAGCTGCCAACCTTAGGCAGCGAACCCTTAAGGGTTTCAGCCAAGGTTCGGCTCCTAAGCCGGAGGGTTCGTTCAAGAGGAGTGGTCCAAGGGTTCGGCCACTGAAGCTGATCGACCAAGGGTTCGTGACATTCAATGGGTTCGTGGGACGCATGAAGGTTCGGGCAACTAGGGTTCGCTGCATGAAAGCTTCGGCTGGTTTTAGTAACAGTGTGCGAAGGTTCGTGTAGTCCAGAAGGGTTCGTGACCTTAGGATGGTTCGTCGAAGACATGAAGGCTTGTGAGGACCCCTAGGATTCGGCTGATGCTCCCACGAACCATGCAGGGTTCGCAGAACTTGCCATGTTCCTGAGGGTTCGGTCATATGCTGCTTAGGGTTCGGCCCTCGAACCTTCGACGAACCTGTAAGAACTCCATCATCATCATCTTGTTCAGTCGATTCCAGGCCCTTAGCTAAGCGAATCTATCATCTAAAAGGTTTGTTATGGCTGCGAAAACCAAAAGAAAAGACTAGAACCGGGTGGATCATCGGGTTTGAACATACACACATAGAAAACCCTAATCTCGTGATCTTTCAAGTCTCATTACCTCGCGATCGGCTGGATGAAACTGCGAAAATCTTGTACTTTCTTGTAGAGGATGCCGAGAGCTTCGCGTGGACACCAAGAACACCGAAATTCGTTGAGAATCGAAGAAGATACGCGCGTTTTAAGTTCGGTTTTCTAGAGAGAGAGGGAGTGGACGGGATTTGTAGAGAGAGAAGGGGTTGTTGAAGTATTAAATGAACATTTAAGCCTTTCTCAAGGCTTTTATAGTTCGGGTGAAGTTCGGGTTCGTTTCGGTCGCTCGGTTCGCGTTTCCGGAACGTAACGCGTATTTTACGCGGTTTTAACTAAAATAGTTATTAAACTCATTAAAATGATGAGTTTCAAAATTGTAAAAATATAAAATAATTAATATAATTATTTTTACTCTTCGTGTGTTGTCGGATCGTTAAACATTCCAATTTACGTGTATACCCGCAATCGCGTACGTTTTCCGATCGTATTAAAATATTTAAAGATGTTTAATCGTAATTATAAGTTCAACATTCGTACTATGATGGATCGTCACCCATAACTATACTCAGTCTCGCTTACAGATTACGATCTTGGTTGAATAATTAATTGTTATACTATTCGTCTCAAA